>OX393551.1:11943772-12011889 GCA_947650365.1 Chamaelirium japonicum
ACACTAGATCGCGTGTTAAAAGAAAGAAAAATAGAGGTGGGTGAGGGTGACACATGCAAGGTTTGTCCTGCTATGGGAGGTGGGGGTGGGTGCTGCATGTCCTCATTGTATCTCCCAAGTCACAATCAATGGCATCACGACGGAGAGGTGGGGGGGTGGGGTGGGTGCTGGCACCACCAACCGTCTGCAACAGTAAAGTGTAACTGACTCGACTGGAAGGGGGGTAATTAGATTCCATCCCATCAGCTGTTAGGCTACAGTGACTTGTACATGAGGGTGGGATTGGGGTGGGGCTGGTGGAACTACTGTTCTATAATTGCAGTATTGCAGGCCTCAGAGGTCGGGCCTGTATCCTTCCAACCATGGTGCAAGTTGGATGGTCCAACCTGACTTTATTGGAGGAAAAAAAAAAGCAATGACTTAAAATAGTCGCCCCGAACCTCGGAATCACGGAATCACCATGGTTCGGGGTCTATCCGTTGACACATGTCTCCACCCGTTTGATCATCCGACTCTTATGATTGAACCCGCTAGGGTTCTCTCAGTGGCCTGTAAATTTCAACAATCCAAAATCATCCAACGGGACGGAAATAACAGGTGTCGATGGCCGAAACGAGACTATTGTAAGTCATTCGAAAAAAGAGTGGTCCAGGATGCTGTATTATTGTTTCTTGTATTGTTTTTCTTTGGGAAGATGATAGGGGAGCCCCATTCTATGGGCCCCATCAGGAAGCCCCATCATGTGGCAACAATCCAACTGTTTAGCAATTTAATATAAAAAACAAAGCAACGTTCAAAAGTCTTATTTGCCCTCATGAGCAAATAAGAGAAAGCTCAATACGCGATCAGTATAGACTCTCATTTCCATCATGGTTTTTAAATATAAATTTTTGAGAGTTGTGTTTTCTACTTTAAAAAATTCATAACTTTTTGTGTACATATCAAAATTTTATAAAATTTATATTTTTGGAACCTACTCATGGAGCTCTATAAAACTAGATACATATTGCCTATGAAATTCTAAGAAAAATTTTTGGATATAAGACTATCCTATGGGTGTAAACAAAGCCCATCGATATGAACCCGGCCCAGCCCGGTCAACAGCCCGACCCGGCCCGAACACACCATGGTCCGGGCTCGAGTTGCCACCTTGAGCCCGAAGCCCGGCTTGATTGTTCTAAAAAAAAATAAAAATATCTCTTTTAAAATCTTGGTTTCACGTTAACTAACTAGCTGTCACTTACAAAAGCAAATGTCACGTAAAACTGACAGTTGCAAAATCAAGAGACACTTGATCGGAACAAACTGACGATAAAAGTTTATCTTAATTTTACAACTGTCAAAAACTAAAAATGTCACTTTCAAAATCAAATGTTATATAAATTGACAGTTGTAAAATTAGAAGACTTTATCTGCAGTTTGTGACGGATAAAATGTCTCTTGATTTTGCAAGTGTCAGTTTTACGAAACCAAGTTTTCAAAAGTGACTTTTATATCAGCAGTTAGTCAGTTTAAGTTGGGTTATTAACCGAGATTTCAAAACCAAGTTTTCGAAAGTGCCTTTTATCGACAGTTTGTGATATTTGGTTTTGTAAGTAACATTTAGTCAGTTAACGTCAAACTAAGATTTCAAAAGTGACACTCTCAATTTATGACAGTTATAAAATTAAGAAACTTTTATCAGCATTTTGTGTCAGATAAAGTGTCCCTTGATTTTACAACTGTTAGTTTTACGTGGCATTTGCTTTTGTAAGCGGTATTTAGTTAGTTAACGTGAAACAAAGATTTCAAAAGTGACATTTTCATTTTTTTTTATAACAATCGGGCCGGGCTGCGAGCTCTAGGTGGCAGCTCGAGCCCGGCCCATGGTGTGTTCGGGCCGACCCGAGTCGGGCCATTACCTGGTATGGGCCAGGTTCGGACCAATGGACTTTGTTTACACTTTACACCCCTAGGGTAGTCCTATAACCAATTTTTTTTCTTAGAATTTCATAGACAATATCTGTCTAGTTTTGTAGAGCTTCATGAGTAGATTCCAAAAATATAAATTTTATAAAATTTTGATATGTACACAAAAAGTTATTGATTTTTTAAAGTAGAAAACACAACTCTCAAAAATTTATATTTAAATTTTTTGATGGAAATGAGAGTCTATACTGCCACATCATGGGGCTTGTTTGAGGCTTATAGAAGGTGAGACATGAACCTTTTTTTTTTTTTTTGGGTAGATTGCAAACAGTTACATTTAAGGGTTTCATTCTAGGATAGGCCCCGACAATCTTGTCCTTTAAGTCCAGGTCCACATTTCAGCGTATTAATTGCAATGACTTTTTTGGTTAATAAAAGACTTCAATAGCTATTGCTAAGTCGTCAAATTTATCAAACTACCATTGTTTATATAACTTCACCTACGAAAATATATAGTTTCGAGATCAAGTATGAGACCACTATAGCAGTTGTAGTGAGTTCAATGTGCTGCTACAGGGAAATCACTATTGCAGTTATATTGATTCAAGACTACTAAAAAACACATTGCTATAATTAAATCATTGTAGCAATAATACTCAATTTTGTAGCAATAGTACTCATATTGTAGCAGCTACAGCGAAATCATTGTAGCAGCTATAGTGATTTCGTCGTGACTGCTAAAAAACGCATTCCTACAGTGAAATGATTGTAGCAATCGTACTCAATTTTGTATAGTACTCATTGTAGTAACTATAGTGAAATCACTGCAGCAACTATAGTGATTTCATCGTGGCTGCTAAAAGCATGTTGCTGCAGTGAAAATCATTATAGCAAAGTACTCAATTTGATAGCAATAGTAATCATTCAATTGAGTATTATTTAAATATATTTGAGTATTTTTGCTACAATGAAAATTACTGTAGCAGCTATAGTGATTGCTAAAAACACTTTACTACAGTGAAAATCACTATAGCAATAGTACTCGATTAAAGTTGCAATAATACTTAATTTAACTGAGTATTATTTGCATAAAATTGAGTACTTTACTATAGTAATTCACTGTAGAGAAGCCTTTTTAGCCGCCACGGTGAATTTCACAATAGCAGCTATAGTGATATCATTGTAGGAACCCATACATAATACTTAAATATAGAAAATAATATTCAATTCAGTTGAGTATTATTTGTATAAAATCAAGTACTTTGTAACAATGATTTTAATGTAGAAAAATATTTTTTTATATCAAAAGTAAAATTATGTGTTGCTACCAATGATTTCATTTTAGCAACCCACGCAGTTTTCACATTAAAAAAAAGTCCCGTTAAAAAAAACGAAAATAATGGCGCAATTTGCTACATTGATTTTACTGTAGCAACTTCAGTGATTTCAGTGCAATTGCTACAGTGAAATCACTATAGCAACCTACAGTACTATTCCCGTTAAAAAACATTTATCATATATCAGCTACTATTAGTAAATTTAGGAGGATCCTAGGGGTTTTTTTAGTATTTAAAAAAAACACATCATTCAAAACAGTTGAGGAATGATCTGTTACGTGCAACACCCGCAGGAGAGGATCATCCTTTTAATTGTTACTATTCCGTGGACCTATGTTTTTGGTGTGTGTGTGTGTGGGGGGGGGGGGGGGGGGGGGACGGGGGGTAATGTGTCCAGGGTCCTTGACAATAGATCGGTTTAGTGAACTGAACCCTCAAGAGATCAGTTTAGCTTAAGGCCCCTAGTCAAACCGATTGATTCGGTGAATAGGTTCGAACATTCGAGTGGAAGCCCAAAATGTTCTTTTTTGCATCGAACCTACGGAGAGGGTCGGTCTCGGTCTACGCCCGTGAATCGTATCAACTGGGGAGCTGTTCGGGGGTCTGGTCGTTCAGGTGGCGGGGGAGCCCCAAATGCGGCCTCTCCTGCCCGAAGCAGAGGAAGTGGTAGATGCTCTTCCATAGCTCGACCAACAGGATCGGTTTGTACCACAAACTCTTTGAGGTGTCCCCTCTCGATGAGGTCCTCCAACTCGTGTATCAGGGCCCAACAGCATCGCGTGTCATGGCCCCGGCCTTGATGATACTCATACCTTTTATTTTGGTCCCTCCCCCTAGTTATTCCTTGGGGTGCTGGTGTTGGCCAAAGAACATACTTTTCGTTTCGGATCTGTTGAAGGACTTTATCTGGAAGGAGAGTAAGGACAATGAATTTTTTATTTCTCCCTCCGTCGGCCCCGGTTGCTCTAGGTATTTGTGGTTGGCTCCTTTGCTCGACGACTCATGGTGGTCCATCGTGTCCTGATCTCATACGGCTGGGACGCAACATGCTTAGTTGCCTGGGTGTCCTCTTCCATGCGGATGTAGCGTTCCACCTTGTGGTATAGCTCTCCCAGGTATTCAGGGTGGGCTTCTTGATCAAGGAATTCCGAAAAGTGTGGCAAGGCCTCAGCTCGCTCCGAAACGCCATGGCCACTGTCTCGCCCTAGCCTGTCAAGTCATCTATGGCCAGGACCTTCGTTTTGAAGCGGATGGTGAAGTCCTTCAAGGACTCGCTGGGCGTCATCCGAAGGTTAAACAGGGAATCAATTCCCTTAGGATGCCTTCAGTTTCACCCATACTAGTCCAAGAACTAGCGCGCCGAGTCGGTGAAGTTGTCGACGATGCCCACGGGTAGTCGGGAGTACCATTCCAGTGCAGGCCCTTTAAGGCTTCGCTGGAATTTCCTGCACAACTCGTCTAATGGATCATACGGGTTCATTTGGTTCTTGTATTCCAAGAGGTGAGTACATGGGTTGCCCGACCTATCGAACCTTTTGAATCGAGGCGATCGCCAATAGTGGGGGAAGTGGGTAGCCAGTACTCTCGCGGTGAGGGGACTATCCACTGCCCTCTTAATGACGTTTTGCACCATTAGGTCCACTCGGTGTCCAAGTCACTGGACTACTAGGTTTACCAGTTCTTCTTGGCGTAAGCGAGGTTGCTCCTTTGGAGGCGACCTCGGTGTCGGGCGTTGGTGGATGCGGGTAGGGATCGTCGGGCGATGGGTCGGTCATGCCCCGTCCTCTCCCCTATATCTGGGATCGAGGGTCTTTACTCGATGATGACGATCCTCTGGACGTGCTGCGCCGGTATGGACCTCAGGTACTAGCACAAATCGCCACTCTGCCTTGAGGGTAGGATTGGGACTAGACGGTCTCAGACGTTCAGACGCGAACCGTTAGGCCTTGCCATCCTTTCTTTAGGTTTGGGAGCTTGGTGAGTGGCGACGTTTGTTCACCCTGCCAGACCCTGAAATATATCTTCGATCTCGTCGCTCATCTGAGCGTCCAGCGGGGGCTTTTGGTGGCTCCCCTTCGATGCATGATAACGTCGAGATGACCTCGCATGGGATTGGCTTTTGGCTAGAGTCCTGGATCGGCTTCGAGCCTCATCATAATGCAACCGCTGGTCCGCCCACTGAAGGGCTCGGTTTTCTTCCGCTAAGCTGTTCATTCTCTCAAACAACTTCTTTGGTTAGCCAAGAGAACTTCTAGAAGTCGACGCGGGGGGAGGGAGACATGAGGTCTTCGTTCCTCTGCACCTGGGCGAGTCCCACCGCTTGAGGGCATGTTAGAGGATGATGTCGGGGCCAGATTCCTTTGCTTTGGTGAGTCGTCACCATTGCTTAAGGTTATTAGATCAAAAAGACAACGCAAAAGAGAGAGAATCCCACAGACGGTGCCAGAGAATATGTGGGGAAAAAAACTTGTCGATAACACCTGGTTATCAGATGGAGCGGCTCGCCTCCACCTCCTTCCTGAGGTACTTGCAAAAAGATCGAGGCTCTCCTCTGAGCCAAGGCCCCTTCGATGCTCAAGTCAGGGAAGGGAATAACAACGAGAAGAGAATTAGGCATGGTCTAGGGTTTCAGGAGCGAAAAATTGCTTACCTGCCCATGAAGGGGCGGAGTTCTTTTATAGATCTCATATGTGTCATGTGCGTAATGCTCATAAGATTTCCTCCGAGAATCTCTGGATGATTATGGCAGATCTTTCATGATCGTACGTTGTTGATTTCTTTCCTTCTATACTCCCATCAATCGCGGGCCTCTGATTAGTCATGAGCGACTCTTGATCTTAACGGGCGAGATATCATCGGGATTGTCCAGCTTGACGAATCCCCTGAAGTTCGTTGAGGCCCTCAGGCCGTTAAGTGCACCTTTCGATCTTTCCTCACCTAGGGGCAGCCCTCCGTCGCCTATCAGGTCAGTTTTCTTGGGGGTCTGGGTTGCCAGGCCAAGCCCACGACCTACTTGACTTTTCCTCAACCTGGTTCTTACTGTGGGGCTCGGATTCCTTCGAACCCTCTCCAGTGCTCACCTATTGTTGAGGGTGCAACCCGTGGACCGGGTCAGACCACATCGGGCCCGGTTCGACCAGTCCGGTTCTTCGACTCTTCAGGCCGGGCTGTTCCGTTGTACACGTGTTATTATCCGGTCGACGCACCGGGAAACCCCTACTACAGTAGCAACTACTATCTGATTGATATATCTCCATGATATAAATGTATTCCCATAAGTGAAGATATATCCAATATGTGAGTAGGCTTTATGAGGATCAGATAAATAACCAACATAAGTGTATGCAACCAATTGTGCAGTATTGGATAATTCACTAGAATATAGTAAGCACATGTTTATTGTTCCTCGTAGGTAATGCATAATATGTTTAATATTATTCCAGTGTCTAATAGTAGGTACAGAACTATATCTAGCCAATAAATTAACAGAAAAAACAATATAAGGTCTAGTATAAGTTGCCAAATACATTAGGGCACTAATGGCTCTGAGATATGGTATTTTTGGATCAAGGAGAGCTTCATTCTCTTCCTTATGATGAAAAGGATCCGTTCGTATTTCAAGTGCTCTGACTACCATCGGAGAACTCAATGAATGTGCTTTATTCATATTAAAACGCTTTAGGATCTTCTCTGTTTATGTGGATTGGTGGACTAAAATTCTATTTGAGAAATGCTCGATCTGCAGGCCGAGATAAAATTTTGTTTTTTTCTAGATATTTCATCTCAAATTTTCTCTCCAGAGATGCTGCAACCTTGTTGAGCTCTTCAGGAGTTCCTATGAGATTTATATCATCAACATATACAGTGATAATTGCAAATATGATGTCCGCTTTCTTGATGAACACACATAGGCATATAGAACTGTTTACATATTCTTCTTTAGTTAGATACTTCACTGAGACGATAATACCATATTCGTCTAGTTGTTTTAATCCGTATAAAGATCTTTGTAGTTTAATCAAATACATGCTACGTGCCTTCGGAATATTTGCTTAAGGCAGTCTTGTATATGTCTTCGAGATAATTGCTTTAGATAACTTTAAACCTTCTAGGATATATATATATATATATATGTATGTATCTAATAGCCCATACAGATATGCTATAACTATGTTCATAAGACACATGTCGAGTCCTTCTGAGACTACCACACTTATCAAATATCATAACGTAATTGCATCCATAATAGGAGAGTACGTTTTCTCATAATCAATACCAGGTCTCTGTGAGAAACATTGAGCTATTAGTCATGCCTTATATCTAACGACCTCGTCCTTTTTTTTTTTCTTCTTCTTCTTTTTCTTATAAAAACCCATTTATATCTCGCAGGTTTCATATCTTCTGATGTGAGGACTAATAGTCTAAATACTTTATATTTTGCTAGGGAGTCAAGCTCTGTCTGGATGGATTCCTTCCACATTAGCCAATCATCTCTACGTCTATATTCTTCGACGGAGTATAGTTCATGATCCATATTATCAATGACAAGAGCAATAACAAAGGTAAATACATTGTCGATAATTTATTTATTTCTATCCCACTTTTCTTTTGTATCTATATATATAATTTATTGAGATATCTTTATTTATCTGTCTATGTGTCTCTTTTGGGACTGTTGTCTCTTCTATGATTATTGTCTCTTTTGGGATTAGTGTCTTTTCCGAGACTTTCTATTTAGTGGGTATTGTTATAACCTAAGTCATGGGTGTGGCTTCTTCAAGAGCGCTTACTTCTTCTGGAGTATGTATTTTTAATCTCCTCTTGTGGGGAGTCAAACCTTTTGCACTGACATGACATCCATGCTTCAAGCATACTTCGGATGATTCATTTGTTGTTATGCCTACGAATCATCCTACAGGGATCATAATCTATGCCGAAATATTTACAGTAAGTATATGAGATTTTATTATTTTAGCAGTTATAGTTGCAGCTTTCTTGAGTTCTTTTGGAGACCCAATTATATTTATATCATAAATATTATCATTGCCCTTTGCTATTTCAGTTGGTACTGCATATGTGAATGTCATTGATGACTATTTTCATTCGATCCCATGTTTTCCTGAATTGAATAAGAACATTAAGATCTCATCATTGTTCGATACCGGTACATTTCCCCAGTCACTTCAAGAACTTGGGACATAACCTCGTCTAGAGCGATATGTATCGATTTAGAAAAATTAGATATTTGATTCCTGATCACTTCAAGGACCTAGGGCATAACCTCTTCCAGAGCATAATGCATCACCTCTTTAAAGGTATTTTTCTTGAGTTTTACATTGGCATGATTAATTATTCAACTTTGTACTTACATTGGAACGTCTCGGGGCTAGATGAGACATAGTGAAAGTGTTTCACAATAATTCGCGTTGTTCTTATGAAACAATGATTTTCTTATATCCCCCTAACAACGAGAATATTACGCCATCAAAATGGCAATTCGTAAATCATGCATCAAAAGATATTGGATGTGATGCAAAGGCATTCGACATCAATAGATTTCTTTTGGATCTAGATGAAAACAAAACATCCTTAAAGTATAACATTGTCCCTTCAACTAAGACGATGGTGGCTTTTCTAAAGCCCTCAATTAATTTAGCAGAACCCGATATGGTATGAATATTACCCTTAGTTAATATCAGATGAGAGAAATACTTTGGGTCTCTCAAGATTGTATGTGTGGTAGTAGAGTCTGCTAAGCACAAATCCTCTTTAACTATCTTGGGTTTGGATGACATATCTAAACTTGGCATTATATTGTTTATGTCCTTGAGACGATGTCTGTTCATTATAAATAAACTAAACAAATATTATTATAATTGTTTTGCAAAGACAAGAGTCTTATAGATAAGACAAATAGACTAAACATAAATTATTACAATCGATTGCAAACATATAAGTTATATAGTTTGTGAAGAGTTATATAGTTTGAAATACATAAATGCCATAGAATGAGTTTATGGCTCAATTATTCATTGCATCAACAAGACAATCCTCTCCTAGTAAATCTGATTTTTTATAGAAGTCCAAAGCATCAAAATGAGTTGATCCTGCCTCTAAGGCAGATTGATTGGTATAATTCATCTCAACTTTCTTTTATTTTCCTTTGATCGAAGCCTGATATAGGTTAACCAAGTTCTTCGATGCACGGCAGGTACAAGACCAATGTTTAGTTACTTCACATCGGTAACAAACAATATCATCATTCTGATGCTTCATCTTTTATGAAGCTTCGCTTCACTACTTATCATGGAGAAAATATCCCTCTATTTATACAGTGTGACGCACTCTTGATTTACCAATGGTTAGATCTGTTCACACACCAATAGGTGCCTTGATGCACCATTTATCACAGGTTGCAATGATTCACAGGCCAATGGATATCACAATGCACCCTTTGGTCGGTTTGCATATCTTCGCATGCCAATGGCTTCTAGAAAGCATCATTTGGTTCGCATTGATTCATCAACTAATGCAATGGTTCACAGGCAAACTGGTTCGCCCGTTCCAATCAACACATTCGCCTGGGCCAATTGTCGTCCGTTCTAAACGATGAATTCACTTGGGCCATAGGTCGCCTGGGCCAACCGATGCGTTCGCCTGGGCTAACTGTCACATAGTAAGTCACATTGTTTACTAAGGAATTACAACTTTATGTTGTGACCATATTTTAAAAATATCCAATAATTCTTATAGAACTATATAAATTTGTAAGAATTTGAATATGAAAATGTCACATATAGATCTGGAATGACTAATAAACCTAATTCAAATTACTTAGAGTAATTCATACAAATATATATATAAAAATCTGTTAATAACAATCCAAACTATATATCACGAAAAGATGCATTTGCCCATTCGAAGAGATGCATTCGAACATTCCAACAGCACAAAAATGCCAATGTTCTGAAGCGTTCGCCCATTCGAGCCATCATGTTCGAACGTTCAAACTTTGGCCATTCAAATCGTCATATTCGCACGTTCGAACAAACCAAAATTGCCACTTGCCAACAGGTGCGCTAAACACCCCTTGGGTCCAACCCAAAACCATGAGAACTCTTCGGATGGGTGATGGCGGCAAGATTGCCGGATAATCCGGGCAATGTTGGATGGGTCTAGGGTGTACCTTGCGAGGTTGTTGTCGTGCATGATTGTTGCCACGATGTTCTTTGCGCCGAAAAGTTCATTGCCACAATGGTCACTCTTCTCTCTTTCTTTACGATCTATCTTCCGTGAGTGAATTCATGCTAATAACGTGTTATGGATCAAAGAGAAAAAGAGAGGTCATGCGAGAGAGAAACCACCACCAAAGTTCTTATTTAATTGAATTCAATATATAAAGGGGGTACATATATATAGAGTTCTATGCAATTCTTCTAAAGAGACACAACTCTTCCGAAGAGATACACCTTTCCATAGAGGGTCACAACTCTTCACACATGGCGGTTATGGCGTGACAGACATACACACCCTTTCATAATAGTAGCATGATATTTCTATTTAAAAAAAAAGGGGTCTGGGGTGCCCTAGGAGGTGTGTTGCAACTGCTCGTTAAAATATAGGGAAGCCTCGGGATGCTAGATAACAACCCATTCTCTGTTTCACGTGAAAACATAGAACGACTTCTGTTTCCACATGAAACAGAGGGGATGAGGGGGTTGTCATCTTCTAGAGGTCTTCGTGTGGGAGGCTCGAGGAGGGAAAGGTTGGGGTTCCTTTGTGTAGGACTGGAGAGAGGACAAGAAAGAGAGAAGACAAGAACGTACCCACAAGTTCTGCCACTGGCGGGGTGGATGGTGGCAAACGACGGCGGGTGGTGGTCGACGATGGCCGGAGCAGGTGGTGGCCAGCAGAGAGCAACTAGTGGTCGATGGAGGTGGTAGCTGGCGGCATCGGTAAGAGGTGGTCGGTTTGGGCGATAACGACTGATGATTGTGGCATCCCCCTAGGATTCATCCCATGGCCCATAGTTCCACCAATCAGGAGATGCCACCTATTAGGCTAGTGATGGAGTTGGTTAAATAGCATTACTCAATAAATTAATATTCCCACAAGACCACAAATAGGCATTCCACAAAATATTTGTAATTAGGGCATTTTAGGTATTTCAGGGTGTAAAACCGCTTCGCCGTAATAGATTAAAATTCTCATGGGATCACAAATAGGAATCCCACGTGAAATATATCTGATAGACAATGACTTGGCGTAATTGATCAAATTTCACTGTCCTTTATGTTAAACATTTATCATGTCAGGGATTAACCACCAATTAACCCTTTTTTTAAGATTGGCGGGTGTCCCGAAACCTTTCGGGCAATGGCCCACTCCAAGCTCGAAACTAATCCCTCCGGGAGTGAAGCCCAACCCACTAGCAATTTTCCATGACACTCCAAACTTCCTATATAAATCGAGGGGTGGGGCAGTCGGACACACTGCCTCCCCACTCCGACATTAGTAAAGTCCCCTCATCTTCATTATAAAAAGGAAGTTGTCATATTTTTATATTTTTTTAATACCTAAACTACCATCATCCGTAATCTCCAGCCAACCCTCACCTCGACCCCCAACGCCTCCTCCATCCCCTGCCACTTAAGCCGTCGTCCACTCCTCATCACCCCCCCTGATGCTGAGCCCAGCCTCCTCCACGGCCCTCCCTCCTCTTCCTCCTTCCTACCTTATTATTTCCCATGCCAAAACCCTAAGCCAACAAGTGCATATATCGACGGTTGCCTACTGATATTCCCTTGTTGACGTTGACGGGCTACTCATTGACATTAACACGAGAATGACGACAGATGCCCATCGACGCTATTGGTGGGCACCCATCGACATGTTATTAGGGTTTAAGTGAGGGGAAAATGGAGGATGAGGAGGAAGAACCATGAGGAAGAAGTTTTGGGTTTCTATTCTATTATAGCATGCAATCAAAGATACTAGCAAATGCTCGAAGCTAACAATCTAATTAAGAAACAACAAAAGAACTACAGGTTGAAGAAATCTAGCATGTTGTGGGTATCGTAACAATTCTATCTAAGGTTTGGAGAGAACCTAAGTTCATCTATAGATATGACAATTGGGGAAGAGTTATAAGGGGAATTGGTAGGCTTAGCAGTAGTCGAGGTTTGTGCAAGCATAATGCCTTGAAACAATTTCACCGCCTTGATAGTTCTTTAAGGCAATCGACGACTGTTCCCCATTGCAGAACGATTTGACTGTTACAAAAATTGGTTTTGACAAGAGACTGAAAAAACTGGGTTTTGTGTTTAGTCTTATATTGCCCGTGGGGAGATCTTTTAATGCATTTATAATAGAACTCCCTTCTTGGGCTTTGTAGCTTCCCAAGAGCCAAGCCATAGTCCACCACACACACGCGTGCGTGCCGAGCCGAGCCGGGTCTGGTTGGGCACGGGCTCGGGCCGAGGCCGAACCACGTGGATGCGAATGGGCTTCACAAGGCTGAGCTAGGTTCATTAAACCTGGACCTCTGCACTGTCGCATGCAACCGTTACACCCGACAGAGCAATGAATGCTCATCAGTG
Organism: Chamaelirium japonicum; assembly: GCA_947650365.1. NCBI lineage: Eukaryota > Viridiplantae > Streptophyta > Magnoliopsida > Liliales > Melanthiaceae > Chamaelirium > Chamaelirium japonicum. Next base: position 11,956,617 of record OX393551.1, read on the forward strand.
CGGGAATCATTGCTGCATGCGATGTCTGTGAGTGTGGGAACATTATGGCTAAGGACCTCTATATAAGAGAGGGTCATGTGAAGCCAGAAGACACACCAAAAAGCAAAGAGCTCTCTGCATTCTCTCTATTTCTTTCTCTATCGTTCATGATTCGGTTGCTGTTTGGAGTATGCTGAGAGTCCCAAAGGGTTTCCCTTCCGTGCTGAAGAGGAGTCCCGTCGTTGTACTTTTGGGAGCGTTCGTCGGAGGTCTTAAAGCACCTACCGAGGCAGCGAAATAGCTTTCAGGGCATTGTGCTAGCACAAGCCTCGACTACTACTAAGTCCACTGTTTTTCTTCCTCCTCCCCACCTTTTTGCCATATCTGTAGACAGCCTTAGAACAAAACCTAAACCTTGATTGTTTGTTGTGCTAAACTTTGCATGCTAAAGCCCTTTACTTTTATTCTATAACTTTCTATACTAGATTTGTAACCTCTCAATACTTTTGCTAATCATCATTGCATGCCATAATAGAGTAGAAAACCCAATGTTCAGAAAGTTATTTGTTTCATTCTATTCTATTCTGTTTAGATCTAGATCCTATATGCTAGTGTTTAGATCTAGTCTTTTGTTAACTGTTAGAATTCTTCTGAATTTTCTTAAGTTTGGCAGTGTCGAGGAAAGCTTGACAAACTGGCATTAAATTGTCCTAGGAAGCTTGGTATTTAAGCAAGCCAAGTGCTCTACCTCCTTCCTGGAGCTGACCTGGTCGTCAAATTTTTTAAAAGTCAAAAGGAACTCTTCCTAGATGACTACTGAGATGGAGAGAAAACCTACTAAGTCTAGTGAGAAACCTGACCTATTCGATGGAAAGAACTTTAAGAGATGACAGATGAAACTTAGATTCTATTTGACTGTCTTTAAGGTTGTCAACCTTATCTCTTCAGAAAAGCCTACCCTTACCTCTAAGGATGATGGCTTATCTAACCAAATCGACTTAGACTCCTGGGAAAGATATGATTATCTGTATAGGAACTATATCCTTAATTGTCTTCTCCTTGACCTCTATAATGTCTACTTCATCTATAAGTCCTTCCAAAGACCTGTGGAACTCCTTAGAGAAGAAGTTCACCACAGAGGATGCCGGGTCGAAGAAGTTCGTGGTCGGGAAACTACTGGAGTTCAAGATAGAAGATGGGAAGTCTATGGTCTCCCAACTTAAAGAGATACAGATTATCATCCATAAGGTCCTGGCTGAGGGCTACAAAATCTATGAGGGATTCCAAGTGGCAACCATCATAGAGACGTTGCTCCCTCGTGGAAGGAGTACAAGAACAGTTTGAAGCACAAGAGAAAAGAGATGACCCTGGAAAACCTTGTTGTCCGAATCTGTATAGATGAGGATAACCAAGTCTCTGAGCAAAAAGAGTGAGCCTATATGATAAAAGGAAAGGCCAACCTCGTGGAGAGAAAGTCTTCCAAAAAGAAGGCTCATGCTCCTAAGCCCTAGGAAAAGAACAATTTTTCTAAGCCTTAGTTCAAGAAGAAGCCGAAAGGAGACTGCTTTGTATGTGGCAAACCAGGCCACCTAGCTAAAGAGTATCGCTTCAATGCAGCAAACCGACCAATGAACAAGTCCGAGGTGAATGTGACTCAAATCGGTTACTTCTCTATGGTGCTCACTGAGGCCAACCTAATCAGCAACCTTGCAGATTGGTGGGTGGACACGGGAGCTACCCGACATATCTGTGGATCAAAGAGCTGCTTCTCCATCTATACACCTGCAGAAGAAGAAGAGTCGATGTACATGGGGAACTCCTCAATTGCTCAAGTCGCTGGAAAAGGGAACATGAGTCTGAAGTTCACATATGAAAATCTTCTGACTCTGAAGGAGGTGCTGCACATCCAAGACATCTAGAATAATCTGGTCTCTGGAGCAATACTGAGCAAGAAGGGCTACAAGCTTGTATTTGAGTCGGACAAATTTATCCTGACTAAGGGAGGGTCTTTTGTGGGAAAGGGTTATCTTGATAAGGGCTCGTTTAAGCTGAATGTAACATCTTTCATTAATGATAATAAAGTATCTTCTTCTACTTACTTGTGTGATTCTTTTGATCTGTGGCATGCTAGACTAGGGCACGTTAACTCTAAATCCCTTAATAGATTAGTTAACTTAGGTAATGTACCTAAATGTGTTTCATCCTCAAATGAAAAGTATGGCATTTGCGTAGAGGCAAAATATACCAAGAAATCTTTTAAGAATATAGAGTGTAGCCTAGATGTTGTAGCTCATGTGTCCTTAGCATGGATTTTCTGTATTAACATTAATAAAGATGACTTTGATTATTGCTTTAATTAGAATACTACTCCGGTATATGATAATACTCATATAATAAAAGGACCCTAGGGAACACAGTAGGCCACTGAGGTGCATGGTGGATCCATGCTTGGGAGACCCAGTGGACCAGTTCTATGTAGACCTAGAACTAGTTCACAGCTTAGGTGATGTCAGTCGCTTCACCGAGAACAAGCTGTTGGCAGGTAGAGGATGTGGTGAAGTCTCCACCACGGGAACGTGGGATTCCCATTCACCTGACCAAGCACGATGATCGTGTTGAACAGGAACGAAGATGGTGCACAATTCAGTGATTCAGACACTGGTGCATAAACTGTCTTACTACTATAGATAATCTGTCCTTAACCCTGAGGGACTATGTACACTGGGCCAACCAGTTGTGTGATGCTTTGATGTGCCAACGTGTGCGGACCTTCCATAGTCCAATACCACGGTACGTTGGGTTTCTCGGCTGGCGCTTGAGTGACATGTAACCCTACAGGTTATCCGACGTCCAGTGTTGGATGGGTGCATTTTGATGATTCAATCTGTCCACACAGTTAACCCAGGCCTGGTGGTTGTCAGTATGACTGACGATGTTCCGGATGCTAGGCATAGCACCGGAAGGTGTATGGTGTTATAGATGACAAGTCATCAAACCCTAGTCAGATAATCGATCGGGATCTGACGGTGCTCCCCACCGCCCGAGTCGTATCATGGCACCAGTAATAAAAGGGACTGAGGATTATCGGAGTATAGTAGAGAACAGGGTTACGAGGGAGTAACATTAGTTTATGATCACTAGAGTTCAACTCGCGTCGCACTCTGGGTGGCTACACGGGTTAATCGGATTAGGGCTGATTAATGAAACTTTCGGTTTATCACCGGAACAGTTAATTAGGGATCCGGTTGGAGCTAGAGATCCTGAACCCTGAAGGTTCCACCCTGTCGTTATGTATAGGAATTGTTCCCCGACGTAGTTGGATACGTTGGATGCGAAGTAGCGCGATGGAGCGTAAGCACGGAGCCTAAGAACCTAATTCACATGTATTAGGGGACGTAGGGGTATTTTGGTAAATACTGAAATATGGCTTAGAACATATTGAATATGGATCTTAGAATGAGTGGAATAATTCCAGAAACTCATAGGCACTGATGGAACTCGATTCCGAGTAGCGCACCTCACTCAGTCTCTCTTTCAGTTTTTCACTTTTTATAAGGTATGATGATTCTAAACATCTAACTAGATGCATGCATGTCTTCCGTAGATCGTAGTATGCCTCTAGGGTGTCTGCACATTTGCTAAGATCATAGATTTGCATGTAGATTGTTTTGTAGAATTAATTGTAATGAAATATACACCGTATAATCTTCGGATCTATCTTTTGCTTCCGCTGCGACTCTGATAAGCGGATCCAATTCCAACACTAGAAACCCTAGACTTGATCCACTCAGATATGTGCAACCTTAAAGGTTACACTATGAAAGAAGGGAATAAATAATTTATCACTTTTATTGATGATTGTTCCCGATATTGTTCAATCTTTTTCCTTAAGAGTAAGGACAAGAGCTTGTCCAATTTTAAATCCTATAAATCTAAAATAGAAAACCAGTTAGGGAAGAGGATCAAAGTCCTTTGGTCGGACAGAGAAGGAATATGAGTTCGAAAACTTCGCTAAGTTTTGTAAAGACAACGGTTTGATTCATCAGACCATTGCTCTATATTCTCTTCAATCTAATGGAGTAGCTGAGAGGAAGAACATGTCCTTAAAGGACATGGTTAATACCATGATGATCAGTTCAGGGGTACCTACGAACCTGTGGGGAGAAGCTATGCTCTCAGTAGTATATGTTCTTAATAGGATCTCATTTAAGAAATCTGAGTATACGCCTTATGAGATTCTGAGAGATAGGAAGCCATCCTACAAACACCTCAAAGTGTGGGGTTGTTTAGCGAAGGTATCCATACCTAATCTTAAGAGGACCAAGCTGGGTCCTAAAATAGTTGACTCTGTGTTCATAGGATATGCCCAGAACAGTAGTGCGTACAGGTTTTTAGTAATACATTTCGAAAATCCATACATAGATGATAATACCATCTCGAGACTAGGGATGCCGAATTCTTTGAAAGTCAGTTTCCTTATAGAGAGAGGTCTGAGAAACATTAGGAGCAAGCGAGCTAGGACTAATACTTCATTTGGGCCTGACTTCATTACATATCTAGTGGAAGAGGATCTAACTAATTATGATGAAGCCATGACCTCAGCTGACTCTATCTTTTGGAAGGAAGCTGTAACTAGTGAGCTTGAGTCCATAATATTCAACAACACCTGGGAGCTAGTTAAGCTACCTCCTGTTTGCAAAACTGTTGGATGTAAATGAATATTCAAAAAGAAGCTTAGGGCAGACGGATCCATAGAAAGATATAAGGTTAGGTTAGTAGCTAAGGCTATAAGTAGTGAAAGAGGAAGTAGACTTCTTATAGCTATAAGTAGTGACTAGGATTAGGTTGCTTATAGCTATAGTTGTTATCATAACCTCGTAATTCACCAGATGGACATAAAGTCTGTATTCCTGAATGGAGAATTAGAGGAAGAGATCTACATGAATCAGTCCGAAGGCTTCATAGTGTAAGGTTTGAAGAAGAAGGTTTGTAGACTAAAGGAATCTCTTTATGGTCTCAAACAAGCTCCAAAGTAATGACACGAGAAGTTTGACCATGTGTTAACTTCAAATGAGTTCATGATTAATGAATCAGATAAATATATCTACACTAAGGTCAATAATTTGACTTGTGTGGTCATATGTCTCTATGTAGATGATATGTTGATCTTTGGAACCAACTTAGAAGTAGTGGTCAAGACTAAGGACTTCTTGAGTAGACACTTCGATATGAAGGACTTAGGAGCTGCAGATGTTATTCTTGGAATCAAAATTAAGAGAGATTCCAATGGCATAGCTCTATCTCAATCATACTATATCGAGAAAGTGCTTAGGAAGTTCGGTCATTTTGATTGTTGACCTGCCAGAACGCCATATGATCTTTTAGTACACTTGACGAAGAATTAAGGGCCTAGTGTATTACAACTAGAATATTCTAGGGTAATTGGTAGTCTCATGTATATCATGAACTGCACGAGACCCGATATTGCTTATGCGATAGGTAGGCTTAGTAGATACACTATTAACCCTAACCAAGAGCATTGGGATGTTCTAATCCGAGTTCTGAGGTACTTAAAATATGCATTAGATTATGACATTTTCGATGGTAAGTATCCCGCTGTTCTAGAGGGATACAACAATGCTAATTGGATTGCAGTTTCCTTAGGAACCAAATCCACTAGTGGGTATGTGTTTACCTTGGGAGGGGTGCAATTTATTGGAAATCATCCAAACAAACATGCATTGCCCGATCCACTATGGAGTCGGAGTTCATGGCCCTAGATAAAGCTAGTGAAGAGGGTGAATGGTTAAGGAATCTCATTATGGATAGTCCCTTTTGGCCAAAGTCTATTTCTGCTGTCCTAATTCATTGTGATAGCCAAGCAGACATAATGAGGGCCATGAATAACTCCTATAATGAAAAGTCACGACATATTCGTCTTAGACATAAAACTGTTCGACAGATATTGAAAGATGAGATAATTGCTATTGACTATATTAGGTCAAAGGATAATTTAGCAGATCCCTTAACTAAAGGACTAGCTAAAGAGTTAGTTCTAAGTACATCGAGGGAGATGGGGCTGAGGCCTATAAACTAATAAGTCTCCGATAACGGTAACCCAACTTACATGATTGGAGATCCCAATATCAAGATTCAATATGAAAAACAAGTTATTCGAGGGATTTGTGGGGGTGCTATCAAATATTTTTCCCCTCCCAGTGATGTGATAGTACATTTTGTATCGTCGAGAGGCTGAGTTTTAGACTATTAATGCTAACTATAGCTGGTATACCAGTGGGGTATATAGATACAGAGCACTAATGATAGTAAGCACCTATATGAATGTAGAAGTGTGGCCGCTTCTATGAGAATTGAGGCTAATTCTCTGGAACACTCAAGAAAATTGAGGATGACTCATGGCCATAAATAGCACAACCGCATCTGACTCTATGATGTAAATAAGAGTATGGGTGAGACTTGTCGACTAAACTTACAATAAATAGTTGTACAGTTCAAGACGTAAGTTTACTGTCAGCTAGTAAGTCCTGCACGTCTACAATAAGCAAAGGTTCAAGTTGAAAGACACCTTATGTCTATACATACTGCTTATAAGTACTCCAGACTACTGCTTTCGATTTGTTTTTTGATATTTTCATTCTTGTGGGAGATTGTTATAAAAATTGGTTTTGACAAAAAAAATGAAAAAACCGGGTTTTGTGTTTAGTCTCATATTGCCCGTGAGGAGATCTTTTAATGCATTTATAATAGAACTCCCTTCATTGGGCTTTGTAGCTTCCAAGAGCAAAGCCATAGCCCACCACACATGCGCGCGCGCACGCCGAGCTGGGTCGGGTTCAGGCTCGGGCCGAGGTCGTGGCTCGCGAGCCGTGTGGACACGAATGGCCTTCGGGCTTTGGGCCATATTTTACATTGCGTTTTAATTTTTTTTTAATGGAGAGTTATTCCTTCCGTTACACGTTATACCCGACAGAGCAGTGAATGCTCATCAGTGCGGGAATCATTGCTGCATGCGATGGGTTGTGAGTGTAGTAACGTTATGGCTAAGGACCTCTATATAAGAGAGTGTCCTGTGAAGCCAGAAGACACACCAAAAAGCAAAGAGCTCTCTCCATTCTCTATGTTTCTTTCTCTCTCATTCATAATTCGGTTGCTGTCTGGAGTACGCTGAGAATCCCAAAGGGGTTCCCTTCGGTGCTGAAGAGGAGTCTAGTCGTTGTACCCTGGGGAGCGTTCGTCGGAAGCCTCGAATCACCTACCGAGACGACAAAATAGCTTTCAGGGCATTGTGCTAGCACAAGCCTCGACTACTGCTAAGTCCACTGTTTTTCTTCCTCTTCCCCACCTTTTTGTCATATCTGTAGACAACCTTAGGACACAATCTAAACCTTTCTTATTTGTTGTGCTAAACTTTGTATGCTAAACCCTTCTACTTTTGTTTTACAACTTTCTGCACTAGATTTGTAACATTTCAATACTTTTGCTAGTTATCGTTTGTATGCCATAATAGAGTAGAAAATCCAACATTGACTCCTATTCAGCACCGAAGGGAACCTCTTTGGGACTCTCAATGTACTATAGAAAGCAGCAAAAACAGAGACGAGAATGTGGCAGAGAGTAGAGCTCTTGTGAAGCTAGGCTGTGGCTATTGTGAAGCTACAAAAACCCGTAAAGAGGGAGTTCTATTAAATACATAATAATAGTTCTCCCCCAAACAATATGAAACTAAACAAAAATCCGGTTTTCATTCTGACTAGAAAAAACAACGTTTTTGTAACAAGAAGGACGAGGGGTAGGAGGAAGGATCTGGGACCGGCATGCATAATAACAATATTCTCTAAATTTTTAAAAAAGTGTGAATAATTCAAGAACTTAAGGCGAACAAATTGTTCTCCGAATTATTCGATGCCCTAAGGGTTATCCGAATAATCCTCGAATTATGTTCTCCGAATTCTTCCTAACTCTAAATTTGACCTCCTCCTTGAATTATTTCCAAACGATGAATTTGTTACTATGCCAGCTTGAGGAAGACGACGACGACGGTGGAAATGCGGACTGCGTCACAAACTCAGCACGTCGGAGGATCGGATGGCTGGAGGTTAGGGACTGGGGACATAAGTATTTAAAGGTGCCAAGATATAAACATGAAAATCGTGCTTGCCAACAGAATCCGGATGCCAAGCTGAATTTAGATGGGTGCAGATAAAACGCGCCAAAATTGAACCCACACCCCAACCCTATTCACAGACCCCATTTCTCCTGCTTCCCCCCCCCCCCCCCCCCCCCCCCCCCATCTCTCTCTCTCTCTCTCTCTCTCTCTCTCTCCCGATCCCTCTTCTCCCTCCTCCCGTCTCTCTCTCTCTCTCTCTCTCTCTCTCTCTCTCTCTCTCTTACGCTCAATCGGGTGCTGTGCGGGCACGGAGGAGAAGATCGGCCCGAGGAGCGGCGCGGTGCAGAGGCCCTCTCCCTCTTCGCCTTCCCCTCTGGTGTCGTGCGGCCAACGCGGAGGAGGCGCGAGGACGAGCCAGCGCAGAGCAGGAGCGCACAGCCGCTAGGTTGGTTTCCCCCCTCTCCTCCCTATTCTCCCCCTCTGATTTCCATCCTCTCTCTCCGATTCGACCGATCCCTGATGCTGCGATTGCCGCCGGCCGTGTGGCCAGCGACTGAACAGCAGGCTGCGCCGACCACCTGCGACCCAGACACTACCCGACTACCCCCTTCTCCTCCCTGATTTCTTGATCCAACGCCGACCCCCACTGTGCGGATTGGAACCGCCCATCTTTCCCCTTTTGCTGCGATTGCGGTCGTCCAAGAGTGGGCGGCAGCGGGGCAGCCCTTGTGCCTGCATATCCCTAGCTCGTGCACGCCGAGGAGCCCGTCTTGATCTGATCCACTTGGTATCCGACTAGCAGCCCGACCTCCCCTTTCTGCGTTTAATCGCTGCCGACAACTCCCTTGATGTGTTTGATCCCAGCCGTCGACCCCCACCTGATTGTCAATTCTGTCTCCCAAGCCGATGCCAATCCCCTGCCAGATGCCAATCCCCTGCCATATTGATTGCAGATACGGCGACTCCCATGGTATTGACCTAACGCCGATCCTCATCCTGTCAGTTGGAGACCCCTGATGTGTTCGATCGTTACCGACAACCGCTATTCTTCCTACGTCGGCTGGTAACAACCCCAACGTCCCTGCGGCTCTTCTGCGACTCAGATCACGTAAGGATTATGTTACGAATCCGACCGTTTTTCCAAATGCTCCGAAGCTGTTGGAGATCTGACTCGATGACTATTTAGGCACATAAGGGGGTGTTTGGTATCATTCCGAGCTATGAAGCACCGACACTCTCGGGACCTCAACGTGTCCATGTCTGACACGTGTCGGACACTGACACTCGTCCGACACCCTCCGACACGTGTCAGACACACCAAAAAACGTGTCTTTTATAAAGAAAGGTTGTCCGACACATGTCGGAGCATGTCGGATTCGTGTTGGAGCGTGTCGGATATTACCAGAGAGGTTTTTTTCTCATTTGAAGATGTTGGGGTTCTTGAGATTGCGAATCTTTCCATCAATAAGCCGGATATAGAGGTCGTGGTCTTCACGTCAATGGTGATGATGTGGTAACACTTGACGCTGGCCTAGATGGATAATGATTTTATACTGTTCTATTTGTTTTTTTGTGTTTTAAAAGGTTGAAACTATACACTTGAATCATTTATGATGTTTGTTGGAGATTTTTTTAGTTAACTAGTAGCATTATGTTTGATTATAAATCATAATATAAGACTTGTTATATATATATATATATATACATATATATATATATATATATATATATATATATATATATATATATATATATATATATATATAGGGGTATGCTATGCTGCGGCATGCGGTGCGTGCGGCATCGCATCGCAGCCGTGTGATGCACTGCTGCGTGCATCGCATGCACGCAGCGCGTGCATCACACTGCTGCGGTGCGATGCCGCACGCACCGCATGCCGCATTCAAGCATTTCTATATATATATATATATATATATATATATATATATATATATATATATATATATATATATATATATATATATATATATATATATATATATATATATAATTCGGCGTGTCCCCTAACGTGTTCGTGTCCTGGTTTTTTGAAAAATATCATGTTGGCGTATCCGTGTCCTGGTTTTTTGAAAAATATCGTGTCGGCGTATCCGTGTCCCGTGTCCGTGTCCATGCTTCTTAGGTTCCAAGCTTTGCCGTTTCTATTCTATTTTAAAAGTAATGACTACTATTTGCTCCGGTAGAAGAAGAATTGGGAACGAGATTTATTCGTTCCGTCGGTTTCTCTGCCAACCGCACACTGAACCACTGAATTAACACTAAAAATATTGTTTTACGGGAATACCCTCATCCTGATGAGATTCAAGCGGAACAATTGTTCTACATGCCAAACACCCCCCTAACATACCACCACGCTTCCGCGATTGACGTCCTCGCTGGCCCACTCTATCGACACTGGCCTGATGGTAGCCCTTTCCCTTTTTGAAGGCTTCCACTCACCTGTCAGTATTTTAATCTAGTCTATAGGTTGTCTCTTTCAGGATTCGAAGTTTCGAACCTTGGACGTGGAACAAGCTCTGATACCAAATGTTACGAACCTGACCCTTTTTCCAAGAGCTCTGAAGCTGTTGGAGATTGGGCTCGATGACTATTTAGACACATAACATATTATCCTTAATTCCTTACATCAGAATTGTTTTCTAGTTTTTACGGTCATCATAGGATTTTCTTCCCATTAATTGATGTGTCGTTGGATATGAGGTTTAGTAGTTCTTATTGTGACTTCTTCTATGAGGGATTAAATCTTGGGGTCATGTGTTTTTTTCATAATCATTAGATTTCCATGTGGCTTGTAGTTGAGATTTGATGTGAGGAATAAGTATATAAATGTTATGCGGTCGGGTTCCTTAAGGACTGTGTTGCGATTGATGTGGGATAATCATGTTTTCATTCGAGCTCTTGGACTCTTAATGGTTGGTGCTCTTACAATAGTTTTCATGCTTATACTTATAGAAGAATTTTGATACCATGGTGATACCATGGAGAGAAATTGTAGAAGGCATCGACAACTATGTTTTTCTTTGCATACTAATATTGTAGCTTAATTAAATATGTCATATTTAATTAGGGAAATTCTGACTTTTCTGCGCAAGTCGCTTGTTTTTGTTTTTTTAGTCCCACAACGCCTATGGGAACTTATGTATGTAAAAGCATAGGGCTTTTCTTTTATGCAATCACTGAATGAATTTATGAAAACAATGATGGCTTACGAGCTTCGTTAGGGTTTCCTGGATTGGAATCCATCAGGGGTGAATTCTCGAATCCTGTGGACTCTTGGATTTTCTCCCTTCTCTTCTCTCCTCCCCTACTATCTCTTTCTTAAAACTCTCACGAAGGAGACGACACGAGACCGATATTTCTCACCCCCCCTCTCTTGGTGACATTGTACCGCACAAGGTTCGAAATCTCCATTTCGGTGGAAATTTCGACCTTCTGGATATGGAAATATTTCGTGGAAATATTTCGACAGCGTGAAATATTGCAATTTTGTAGAAATGGTGGAAATATTGATTTTTGATGGAATTTTTTAGTGAAACTCTGGATAGTCATAAACCAAGTATAGAAACACACTTTGGAACACTCAAATAATATTTGTACTCTATCTAGGGGTGTAGAGCTTCACATAGCATGCATTTAATGTATTGAGTCTGTGAGCCTTGTGCAATCTTATTTCGTTCGGTTTTGATATATATTTTTCAAATATTTTTTAATATTATTTTTGGATAAAAATATTTTTGAAATAAAGATTAGTTTATTGTTAAAATAATGTTTTAAACGATTTTGAAAGCGGACTTAAAACAAGAAAGTTATGTAATTTTGAAACTATGCAAAAATTATGCTGAAATGTGAAACATTGTTTTTTACTAACTCTGGAAAAAAGAGTTTTTATATAGAAAAGTTTTTATACATTCAAAATTTTCTAAGACGGACCATGATTTTCTAGATGCACTCGTACTTCTACATCTTGTGGAATTTTTTGAGCTAAAAATGAGTTGATTTAATCACTTTTCTCACCATGTAGATTTTATAAAAAAACCATGAAAACTGTTTTCTTCTACTAAAACTGAAAGTTTACTTTTTGGTTCATTTGGTTTTTTATTTTTTTGATAGTTTTATTGAAATCAAATGGGGGGTATTTGCTTATTTACATATAATAACTTAATGTTATTATATGTAATAAGCTGCTGAGAACCAAGCCCCCCAGTCCCCTTTTATAACCAGTAAGTCACAGAATTTTGGATATATTTCGCGAAATTTCGACAAAATCTCCCGATATTTTGTGGAGATGGAAATATTTCGTGGAAATATTGCAATATTTCGTGAAACTGCTCGATATTTTGACATTTCTAGTTCTGCTCGAGATTGCAGGTGGGATTTCGTATCGGGTTTTCATTTTTCCGATATATTTCGCGATATTTCGCAAAATATATATATTTTTTGTACCTTGGTCTCGCATCACTTTTGCTGGTTTAGTTCCTAACTTCCTATTATTTGATATTCCTTTGCATGACAAAAACTAAGGACGTAGTTAATACGAGTTCCTTTGTCAAATCCACTTTACATTCAACCACAAGTCATGCTCAGTGCAGTAGCTCTTAGTCTGTGTCAATTTATACCGAGATGATGGAACTTCACTGTTCCTGTATTTTAATCATACTTATTTTATATTTAAATCTCACCTGATTCAGTTAAAGTTATCCAAATTTGATTTATTGAACATGAATTATTTTTTTCCTGTTATTTAATTTGATTTTTATTCTTTATCTGTTTGTGGATGGACGTGCCAATAAAGGTTACAGGTTACTAGGTTTACATCCTTGAGATTCCTCTATTAGGGTTCTGGGTCGTTTGGCTATGGGGGCTCCCAAGCAGAAATGGACATCAGAGGAAGAATCTGCTCTTAAAGCTGGAATTTTAAAGCATGGGGCTGGCAGGTGGCGTACAATTTTGAAAGATCCAGAATTCAGTGGCATCTTATATTTACGGTCAAATGTCGATCTCAAGGTATAGGACTTTCGAACTTGATTTATTGAGCAAGTCCAGTTGTTGCAGGAAAAAAAGCTTTTTTTCAAACAAAAATGGTTAATTAAAATTGGGATTCAAAGGAGGAAATTGGATCTTGAAACTTTAAAACTAGAAAACATTAATTGTGGTTGGGTTGGTACTTGATAATAGCTCTCTTTCATAGTGAGTTGGTTTTGGAAGGCTTGATGGGGAATATAGTTATACCAATCAGAAATGGTTACATATGATCACATTATTTCATTTTGTTGCATCGTTGACAGGACAAATGGCGAAACATGAATGTGATGGCCAATGGGTCTGGATCTCGAGGGAAGTCCAGGATATCCTTGAAAAAGACCAGACTGCATGATGATAATCCAATGGCCATCAGTACATTAGATGATTTTGATGATGAGATTATCGATGCCCAACCTCTTGCTTCTTCAAGTGAAACTCTACAAATTAGTGGTCCAAAAAGATCCATCCTAAGGTTTGTTCAGTTGCATCATTACTCATTAGTAGATATGCATGTTACCACTTTTTGTTTATTGACGTTTTACCATCTTAAATGCGCACATCTTTGACTCTTTTGTATGTTTTCGCAAAATTATGTATCTATGTTTTTCTTTTTCTTTTTCAGAAGGAGATTCTCTTTGTAATGATCACAGTATGCAGGGTTCTATGAATATGCTTTTATGGCACACCTTTGTAGGGGTGATTTTGTTGAATGGGGTTGCTGGAGGAGCATAAGGGTGTATGGTTTAAATGAGGTCTAATGCCAACATTGATATTGTGTATGAGTCTTTGAATAGTTAGGAAAGTTTTAAAGCTAAGTTAGTAGAAGAAATATATGTTTTTGTTATGCAAATAGTAAGCTACACAATAAAGTTGAGTTAATAAGCTTGCCTACAGTAGATTTTTAAAAGGTCTCTAACTTAAGGCTAGTACTCCTAGTTTTAAAATATAATTTGGTTTCACATGAGTAATCAAAACAAATTGAGATACAGAGTAAAGGATGGAATTTGTGGGAAAGGAAAAGCTAGGAAGAAAGGAAGGAGGAAATATAAGAGAACAAAGAGAAGATGAATGTAAGAATGAAGAGTTCAATATGGAAGGGAAAAACTTGGGGAAGAATCAGCTACTTCTATCTGCTGTTCCCATGGAACAAAAAATCGATATATTTCGCGAAATATGAAAACCTGATACGAAATACCACCTGCAATCTCGAGCCGAATTGAAGCTGTCAAAATATCGAGCGATTTCGCGAAATATCGCGATATTTCCACGAAATATTTCCATCTCCACGAAATATCGCGAGATATTGTCGAAATTTCGCAAAAAGTTTGAAAAATTTCGCAAAATTTATCCAAAATTCTGTGACTGACTGGTTATAAAAGGGGACTGGGGGGCCTGGTTCTCAGCAGCTTATTTACATATAATAACATTTAAGTAAATGTCGTTTTACTTAATTTTTATTTTCTCCATTTACTTTAAGTTATTATATGTAAATAAGCAAATACCCCCCCATTTGATTTCAATAAAAATATCAAAAAAATCAAAAAACAAAGGAATCAAAAAGTAAACTTTCAATTTTAGTAGGAGAAAACAGTTTTTATGGATTTTTATAAAATCTACATGGTGAGAAAAGTGATTAAATCAACTCCTTTTTAGCTCAAAAAATTCCACAAGATGTAGAAGTACGAGTACATCTAGAAAACCATGGTCCGTCTTAGAAAATTTTGAATGTATAAAAACTTTTCTATATAAAAACTCTTTTTTTCAAACTTAGTAAAAAAACAGTGTTTCACATTTCAGCATAATTTTTGCACAATTTCAAATTTGCATAACTTTCTTGTTTTAAGTCCGCTTTCAAAATCGTTTGAAATATTATTTTAACAATCAACTAATCTTTATTTCAAAAATATTTTTATCCAAAAAAAGATTAAAAAACATTTGAAAAATATATATCAAAACCGAACTAAATAAGATTGCACAAGACTCACAGACTCAATACATTGAATACATGTTATGTGAAACTCTACACCCCTAGATAGGGTACACATATTATTTGAGTGTTCCAAAGTGTGTATCTATACTTGGTTTATGACTATCCGGAGTTTCACTAAAAAATTCCATCAAAAAATCAATATTTCCACCATTTCTATAAAATTGCAATATTTCCACACTGTCGAAATATTTCCACGAAATATTTCCATATCCAGAAGGTCGAAATTTCCACCGAAATGGAGATTTCGAACCTTGGCTGTTCCTTTAGCTATAAACTTGCCTTTAAAGAGAAACGAATGAAAATGAGAGAATAAGACGTGCCACTTAAGGATTATTCTGAGAGAGAAACCATTTACTGAAAAAAAATTTAATTAACTTCCCGGTGGTGATTATAACCCAATCACCTTTTTGAGAATTTTTACCTTATTAGCGAAGAACACCACTCATCAAATATCTCTAAAAAAGATTTGAAGATTCCATTGAGTTCAAATGACCACACATTTTATGCGACAACATTATAAAATGCCTATGCCAAACTTTCACAAAATACTTCTTAGGCAATAAAATGACTCTTATGCAACAACGTTACATATTGAAAGGAGTCCATTGGTAATGGTTATGCATCTTTCATCTCTGAATTTTACTTGCTATTCGAGGTCATTGTTTGGACCTATTGCTGTATCTATTATGTCCTTTTTGAGTTGAGTTGATGTTTGTGACCTCTATTGTCTTCTTCTCATGAATGTAGGCTAGATAATCATATTTTGGAAGCTATTACGAATCTGAAGGAGCCCACTGGCTCCAACAAGACAGCTATTGCCATGTATATAGAGGTGTGTATCCACCCCTTCTGTAAATTCTAACCATCATCATATTAATCAAATATCTATTTATCTATGATATGTTTGTTTTCTGGGGATTGGGTACGTGTTCTCTTTGCAGCTATCTGATGAATGTATGAGATGTTTCTTAACCTAATATCTATGCTATCAAAATCGGGACTAGTTGACGACTAGTCCCCAGGCGGCATTTTGCTGACGATTAATTCCGATTTTGTCATTGCTGGGCAGAATCCCGACTAGACCTGACTAGCCCGACTAGCGACTGCCGAATAGTCCCCAGGCAGCATTCTGCAAGCAAATTTTTTTTTGCAAGGAGTCTTTGCAAGCAATTTTGTTTGGATTTTTTTACATTGGCTTAAAGTCTTGAGTCACAAGACTCACAACTATGGCTCTTCCCTGTAATCATCTGTTGAGCACCTAAGAATCTCAGATAAAAACATAGATGAATAATTATTGTTTATTTGTTGATGTCCATATAACCCTATAAGGCTATAATCAAAATTGGGGTTCACAAATTAAACATCATCAAACAAATATTGTAATGAATTCTTAGTTCTGAGTCTTCTGACATGGGCATGAAGCCAATACAACTGTGTTCTGTTAGACTGTTACTTATGTATTTATACCCATGCTGTGAAGTGTGAAGGTATGTATTGTTAGTAACCAACTAATATCATATACTTATTGACATTTATGCTAGTTCATATATCATATATGTTTAGGGAGGGGTTAGAATAAGTTTTGGCTGACTAGTCCCGAATTAGTCCCGACTAGTCCTAGTCGTCCCTTGGCCGACTAGGGCCGACTACCGACTTTGACTACATAACCTAATATTTCACTCCCTATGGCTTTGTTATTTTGCAGAATTAAGTGATATTGGCAGTTAACTAGACTCCAGCAAACCATCTTGTTTAATATTGAATAATGCAAACTTTTCGAACTATGTTTGATGGTTTCCTGTCTTAATAATTTACAACAATATATTTATTTGCATGATATTTTCAGTGCTCAAGTTTTCTCTAGTAGTCTCTGTCTATGGTTGTCCTGTTCATGCTATTAGAGTTGTGAATCTAGTCCAATCTTTGTTAAAAGTATGCCTGCTTTAGTGGCTGCTATGTTATTGTTTTCTTTGATTGTTGTTTATAATGTTTGTGTTGGAAGTCCTGTTGAGCTTCCAACAAGCTCTAGAGCTGATGGTTCGGAAGCACATAAACAACAGAAGAGAGTGGATCTATATTGAGTTTTGAATGTTCACCCTTGAAGGATCTATATTCATGCTATATTATGTTTGAAAAATCTATCAATATTTTTCTACAAATATTTGATAATATGAGCTATTTATGAGATTTCTAGATACTGATGTCTTTTAAATATGATCAGTTTATTGCCATGTGACATTACTCCACATGGTTGCAATGTGTCCTTTGGTCAGTTAGAAGAGGACACATTTGGGAAATCGGTTCTAATATCCCTGCAGAACTACCATTGTGGAACAATCATTTGGCATTATGAATGACTGTGACATTCAATGTTTATTTGCATTCACATCCTGAAGTTGAATTTCCAAGTTTCTTTCTATCTCACTGAAATAGTTACATGTAGTGTGTTCTTTTTTTTTTTCTGAGTAAATATTCTCTTTGTACAAGAGAACACAGTTAGGTCTATACAGCTGTGAGGTATGCTTAGCTTTCAGATATCTGTATCCCTCGCATATATATATGCATACAAATGCTAGTGTGGTCCTAAAAAGATAGAATGCAGCCTTGGGGTTGATGCATTTGTGTTGTATATATGTCAAGGATATGTTATCCTTTCTAGTTTAGAGCAGTTAATTCTACATTGCATATCTGATTTTGGCTTCCTTTCATGAAAGTGAAGGTGTTGTTTGTTGGACTTCTTTTTACTTGAAATAGCTGATTACTTTTTGTATATGGATTCATGTAGGACCAGTACATGCTGCCTCCTAATTTCAAAGAGGAGTTGTCCGCAAAACTGATGGAATTGACTGCATGTGGTAAATTGATCAAGGTAATAACTATCGACCAGAATGTGGTTGATCTTGTTATACATGCCTTTATATCAGCCTTAAAAATGGGGGACAGGGAGCAAGGTCAAATTCCTAGTAGTAGCCCAAATAAGTGTCAAATGATTCAGGCAGATCAATGAGCTTTTTAACATTCTTCAATCATTACATGATCTACTATTTTGACAAACTAGTTAGGAATGCCTCACTATTATACACTTCAAATTCATTTCTTCTATTTTGAAGTACGATTGTGCTGTTTACTCTTAGAATTTCTTTCATCAAGTGTTTCTCTTCCCCCATCTTACAATGGTCAATGATAGCTCTTGCTGGGATTGTCCTTTATAGGTGAAGCGTAAATATCGGATAGCACCGACTTCAGCTTTTTCAGGAGGAAGAAAATCCAAGCTGTTACTCCTTGAGGGAAGGCAGAGAGAGCCTTCCCGATTAGACAGAGATGACTTCAAGCCACTGACAAAATCTCAAATTGATGCTGAATTAGCACGGATGAGAAATATGACTGCACAGGAGGCTGCAGTTGCTGCTGCTCAAGCAGTTGCGGAGGCAGAAGCACTCGTGGCAGAAGCTGAACAAGCGGCAAGGGAGGCAGAGGCTGCTGAAGCTGATGCTGAAGCAGCACAGGCTTTTGCTGACGCAGCCGGGCTGACACTGAAAAATGGGAATACAGCTAATCTGGTAATGCTTTTATCTAAGAGGCGTTTTGGTTTACTGCATAGTTAGTTTATGCTGCACAACTTGTCCTCTGTATATCTCGATTTAGCCAACTTTAAGTGTGGCTTCCGTTCTCTGACTCATATACTGGATCCTTTCCGTAGTTCATGGCTCTTGGTAGCACATATTTGAATCATTTTTGTACCATGCATGGTTCTTCTCCCTTTGTAACCTTACCCATGATTTGTGGGACATGTCAGACTCAGCCAAATTGCCGGTGCCCACACGTTTTGACATGGACACCCGTGTCAAAACGTGTGGACATGGCAATTTAGGGTTTTGATGGTACTTGTGGGTACAGCTGATACATAACAACACATGTATTTAGGGCCTCTACTCCAATTGAAGACACTTGAGTTTTTCCCCCCAAAATGATCAGCTCAGTTTAGACTTAAAGTTCTAATATCGATCAATGTATATGAACTTAAGTTATATTTGATACTTTCAGTTATTTAGAGTCTTTATTGATTTCATAATTTGCTTGGTCACTTCAATCTCCAGGGGTTTCAATAAACTTTTTACGGGTCTACAAAATCATTATTAAGAGGGCTTTAAAATTGGTGACCTGGCTTCAAAAGGGTGAAGTTGAATCAATCACCTGAGAAGTAATGTTGGAAGTGATAGCCAATATACATGGGGCCAACTTTATAAAATTATAGGACAAAATAATGTGGATGCATTACACATACACAACTATGTACTTACACAAGGCACCATATATTGAACCACCCAAAAAAAAAGGCACCATATATTGGACTAGAAAGTACGCATTTTAGTATGAGAGTCTTCCTCTCTTTTGCTCATCCTGTGCTCACATTGAACATGTCGCTGCAAAGTGTAGCTTCACAGTTGCATCAGGGGCTATTGGGGTGCTGAGTGAGGTGACTCCTCATATTAACCTTAAGGCCTCTACAGTCATTCCACATGCTCCTCTTGACCCGTCGGCGGACCTTAGGTGGATGGTGGTATCGCCCAGACAGAGACAAGATTGGAGCAGTAGCCGGTTGGCGTCGACTATAGATGGTATAAAAGGTGGGGCTTCGAGGTCTAGTGTGGGTGCAAAGTCAAGGGCTATACCTTCGAGTGGTGGTTCTAGGGTCGCCCCTATGGTCAGTAAACCAAGACCTCTTAGTTTAAAGGCTAGGTGCACGGGGTTCAGGAAACCAAGATCTCTTAGTTCACATATCCAACAAGTGGTTCCCCATCCAAAGGATACTTGAGTTGAGGATCAAGCGGCTTATCGAGCTTTGGCCTCAGGCTCATCTACAACCCCTTCTGATCCCTAAGGAGGTTTGGCAGCTAGGACAGTTGTCGTCTACGACGGACCGTTGTTCAGTCACTGTAGAGTTACCCAGCCTCTCAAATCCCCACGATGGCGTTCTCGTCTTCTCCCATTCGTGTTGATGACCCCTCTAATTCGCCACCATCTAGCGGGAAGTCTTCAAAAAACAAGCGGAATAGGGCCCATTGTTCTTCGGCTGTGGCTTTTCCCGTATCCTCTCTCCACTATGGAAGTTGCGGTAGATGCTCACATGCTTCTACTTGGCCATGTTCAGAAGGTTTTAACCTCAACGTCTTTTTGTTCGGCACTTCCTCTCATTTCTGCAAACGGGGATGGTGATTCATCGAATGGCCGTGAGAAGGAAAATGAGGCGGTTGGTGGCTCTAGTGGGCCCAAACGTCAGAAAAAAGATGATCCATGAGAAGCGATGGCCTTTGTCTATCCCTAACAGTCTTTTTTATCTTGTTCTTTTTGGCTTGTCTTTTTGATGAAGTTCCTTATCTGAAGTTGTCGTGTTGCTAAGAAGAAAGTCTGTTTAAATCACTGCTGTTTTTTTCTTTAGAACCAGCATGTGCAACTTTTTTGTCTAGTGGAGATTCGATTGTCTTATCAGTTGGCCTCTTGGGTGGTGGCTACCTAGATCGATTGTGACTGGAATTACTTTTGTGTTGAAGCAATTGGCCGGTCATGGGGCATGCTACTCTTATGGTGATCATGCTAGTGCACTTTGTCCTTTCTTTCCACCAACCATCAAGCAGTCATCAGAGTTATTGTGGATGAGCAGAAGCATTTATTACTCTTTGCAGGCATCTATGCTTCTACTTTTCTTTCGAAGCGTCGTACTCTTTGGTCTTTACCGACCTCTCGTAACGCCCTGTCGTTTTCTCTACTTATTGCTGGCAACTTTAATGTCTTATTATCCCCGGAGGACAAGTTGGGCGGTGCCCCTTTCAAACTTGATTCAATAGTGGATGACTTCTGCCATTATATTCTACATTACGACCTTGTTGATCTTAGCTACTTGGGTGCAACACTCACTTCGAGTAATCAACGTGGTAACCATCATATTTTGGAATGAATTGATCAAGCCTTTGCTAACAAGCATTGGTTGAATACCTTTCCTAATACCTAGGTTCTTCATCTGGGTCGGGTGGCATCTAATCATTGTCCTTTCTTGATCATAGCTTCCTCGGTTTTGCATTTTGGAGCTCGACTGTTCAGGTTTGAACACTTTTAGTTGTAGCACCTGGACTGGCCTCATTTCTTGTCCTCTATTTGGGAGGAAAATACTGATGGCCAAGTCCATCATGTTCACCACCTTCATGCCTCGCTTTGTAATCTTAAATATGCAGTTACCAAGTGGAACAAAGACACAGTCAGTCGTTTGGAACATCGGACTACTCTACATCGTCATATCTCCCAACTTCAACTTAAGGAAGCTAATGGGGGGCTCTCCGAGACAGAGGATCATACTCTTCGACAACATCTAGCTTCCTTTTCATAATTATCAACGACTACTCGAAATCAAATGGCGACAAAAATCTCGAATCCAATGGTTGAAGGATTGCATTGGAATAATAAATTATTCCATAGGGGCGCTAACCTCCACCGTAAATATAACCTTATGTACTCATTGAGTGATGAGGAGCACGAGACCAATGATCGGGGTAGTATGGAGACTATTCTTCTTACCTACTTTAAATTCAAGTGGCAAGGTCATTTTGAGTCGGGAGACGATGCCCTTTTAGAACCCATTCAGCTCATGGTTACGCAGGAGGACAACTGGCGGCTCTTGCAAGTTGCAACTTGTTACCTTAGATGAAATATAAGTAACTCTTTTTAGCATGGCCCGCAATAAAGCTCTTGGCCCAGATTGCTTTACTGTGGACTTCTATGTCTCAATAATTGGACTATCATTAGACGAGATGTCACTAATGCTATCCAGGAGTTCTTTCGCTCTGGTCGGATGCCCTCCCAATGGATGTCTACCTTTCCTGGGCCTTTTGCCTAAGGTAGCTGATGCGTCCCACCCGTGGCATTTTCGCCCTATCAGTTTATGCACCGTCTTATATAAGGTTGTTGTCAAGCTGCTGGCTGCTCGACTTCAACATGTTCGCCTAAACTCATTTCCAAGCACAGACCAAGGTTCAAAATCACGGTATCGGTCGGCCCCGAACCGGTATGTACCGGTATCGACCGATACGGACCGACCAAAAAAAAAAACATGTCGATACCGGTCCGTACTGGCCTTATTGGTCGGTACCGGCCTGAACTCGCCGATGGCCCGATACAGCCCGGTACGGGCCAGGTATCAGAATCGGGTACTGTACAGGTCTCGAACCGGCCAAAACCGGCACGTAACGGCCTGTACGTACCGATATTGGCCGAGATTTCAAACCCTACTGCATTCATTAAAGGGTTGAATATGTCGAAAAATATTTTGCTCACTCAAGAAATTCTTCACTCGATGGAATATTGACAGCTGAATTCTCATACATTATCTTTCTAATTGGATATGGCTCAAGCCTATGAATGAATGAATTGGGATTTTTTGTTCAGGGTGCTACTCTAATTTGGTTTTGCTCCTCAATGGGTAGCCTGGATCCGAGCATGTATTACTTCCTCAGTTTTCTTGATTATGCTCAATGGCACCCCTATCTCGTGGTTTCATTCCGATAGAGGGCTTTGTGAAGGGGATCATTTGGCTCCTTACTTGTTTATTCTTGGAGTGGATGTTCTCAATCGGAATATTACTCGTGCCCATGATTGTGGGCAGATTGTGGGAGTCCGAGCTAAGAGAACTAGTACTTCTATCGGGGTATTATATTTTGTTGATTTATTAGTGTTCTCGCAAGATTCCAATACCCAACTTCTCGCTCTTTGTCGGATCCTAATAGAGTATGATCATATGTCTAGCCAATCGGTTAACTTACCCAAGTCATCCCTGATTTGTGGTAAACAAGTACCTCTGGCTCAATGTTGCTTACTATCTTCTCAGTATGGGATTGAGGAATGTGTAGGGTCTCTCAAGTACCTTGGCATCCCAATTTTTGGTAAGCGTGTATGTTCTTGTGATTAGATGGCCCTGGTTTCTATGGTGTTCTCTAAATTGGCCTGTTGGAAAGCAAGATCTTTGCCCTTTCTGGGCTGGGTGACCTTAATTAAATCCACTTTAATTTCCCTTCCTATCTATTCTCTCTCACACAGTTGGGTCTCTACGTCTTTATTGGTCTCTTATTGAGAAAGAGATGCGACGCTTTCTATAGGCAAAATCTTCATCGTTTCCCAAGCTTCATCTGGTAAGTGAGCCTACTGTGTGCCTACCAGTAGTGCAGGGAGGGCTAGGTGTGAGGGATTTGTCTCGATTCTGGCTTGTGGCCATGATCTCAAATGCCTTTTTGAGACGCTCAACTCTTCGTCGAGTTTATTGAGGAAGGTTTGCTTTGAGAAGTATGGTTTCAGTGACAACTGCTAGGAGTGGATGTTCATCAAGCAATGCTCTTGGATTTGGAGGGCCCTGCGAGCATAACTACCACATCTCAAGACTCATTCTCTATACTTGGCATGGTTCACAACCTCTTTTAACCTTTGGTATGTGGTTTGGGTTAGCCCCATTCCCTTTGCTTATTTACCGATAAATTTTAATGTCAATCTTGGGGAGGGCTTGACTAGATATCTCTGAAATTATGGAGGCCAGGGGAGGTTGGATTAGGAAGTTGATCGTTGCACTTTTCCCGACGTATTGAAGTAGTCGTATTCTATCTATATTCCCATTTTCTCTGGCCCTCCTATTTTGTCTCATGTTTGGGATTCATTATGCAAGAACTCCATGTCTATCAAAGAAGTATAGGGGATGCTACGATCTGCGATTCCAACAATTTCTGCCTCCTCTGTTCGGTCTTGGAAGGCTCTCTGGACAACTGATGCTTCTCCTCGAGCACTCTGCTTTGTGTGGAAACTCTTCCACGAAAAACTACTCACAAGGGAGTATTTGCTCGCATTGGGATTCTCGTCTCCCTCACTTGTTCCCGTTGTTCCTCTGAGATCGAGAACATTACTCACTCTCTTTTTTCGTGCGAGTATTCTCGTGCTATCTGGCTTTGGGTGCTCACTAAAGCTAATATATCTCTTGTGCCACCGTCTTCTTTGGTCGAGCTACTTCAAACAATTGTCCCTTCGACCCAATCTTGCCCTAGTTCTTCTCGTCGAAAGAATGGGTTATTCCATATCTTATGGGGTATCTGGAAGAGCCGGAATAAGGTGTTTGAAGATGTTGAGGATGGTGTTGCATCAGACGGTCAACGCATCCTTCACTGCTACGAGGAAATTTGAGCTTGTTACAGCATTTACTCGGTGATACGGCATTCCACCATTGTTGGCATCAAATGGGACTCGCCACCGGACGGGGTCATCTTGCTTAACTTTGACGGGTCAGTTCTACAAAGTTCTTCTCTTGCTGGGCAGGGCTTTGTCCTCAGAGACAGTGCTGGTTCCTTACTTATACATCCTCCTCATTTGTTGCGGAGAAACAAGCCTTACTCTATGGGCTTCTTTGTAGTTTCCGAACCACGTAAAATCCCGTGCCAGTCTGTATGATACTGTTTAGTGTGATGATTCTGCGATATCGGCATGAGATAGGATCCACATGTACTTTAGTTTCTGGATTCATGCACGTATAGTTGAGAAAATTTTGCTCACATACTTTGGTGTATGTGCTAATCAACCTGTGGCTGTGAACATAGGGTTAACATTTTTGAATTGTCCATAGTCAAAGTTATAGACCTTTTCACCCCCTCCTCTGGGTCTTGCTGGTTATGTTTACCTGAATTTTCCATCTGTACTAATTCCGTACCACGACTAGGCTGAAATTCGTAATATTTCAGGCATTTCGATTCAAGTTTTGACCAAATCCTAAAACCTTGGTGACAATATATGAATCTGAATGATAGGATATACCTAATAACACATTCTATGATGATGGTTAAAGTATTTATTGCTATCGAATTTCATACTTCTACTAAGTAATGATATACTCCCTATGGTGGACAAAGCTCAGATTCATACCACTATGTTCTCTAGGTGTCTCTGATTATGTGATGTCAAGCTAGTATTGGTCATATGGAGGACTATGATTGGGCCAAGCATCAGATTCATCCAAACTAGATTTTTAATTGTCGTCCGTCGGTCCTGAGTGAGATCCAAAACATCTGCCCTTTTAGTTTTTGGATGTGGGTTCGGCTTGGCCAGGAGATCGGAACCATTTTGGTCGAAAGATTTCAAGTTCAAGTGGGCACAAGGTATCATTATTTATACATTAAAATCTTACCCATTTGGGTTGGAATTCTGAGTTTTTATTAGGGGTGGCCCAATCTTCTGGCCTCCTAAACACACAATAATTGTTGAACTTTTTTTAAAAATTATTTGTAATTGAAATAGGTTAAATGAAAGATAAGTAAAATTACATAAATGTTGTATGACATATTAAGCGTGTAGCCGGAGCACTCAATATTTCATACCAAGTACTGGTTGATCAAATTATGTACAGCAACTGATGAATTCCTTTCCTTTAAGCAAATTTAGAACAAGCATGCAGTCAGTCCTGATAATTAGTTCTTGATAAACTACTGAGTGTCTGTTTTCCCCCAAAATGTGCAGATGGTTCGAGTTTGAGAGGGACCTCCTTGGACATCCAGGCTGTTTCGAGTTGCTGCAGTCTCTCTCTCCTCGCCATAACCAGTGGAATACCTCTTCTATCATTCTGCGAATATTTGTAGAGAGATGATCAGCTCCTGTATAGCTCACACAATGCAGGGTTCTAAGCATTAGTCAGCCCTGGACCCTGGTAATCCTGCTGGGTTTGTAGGCTGGTCGACTGTGACGTCGCTCGTGCACCGTGAGCTGCTGCTGCTTCTCCATGCTGTAAAATTAGATAAAATTGATCATGTACATCGGTCTGTATGTATAAAAGATCATCTTCTAACCATTTTTGATAGCTTTTTTTTTTTTTTAAATGTCAAATCTATCCATATGTAATCAATGTAGTTGCTACAACAGTGATTTCACTGCAGCTGCTAGAGTGAAATTAGATTAGGGTTAACTATTGAGGGCATAGAATTAGGGTTAGGGTTAGGGTTCACTATTTACGGACCAACTCGGAAGCTTCCCTATGCACCTGGACATGTCATCAATTGCTTTGCCAACTTTCCTATCACCTGGTGGGTACCCTTCCTGGACTTACTCAACAAGCAACACTTGGGACTATTGATAGCTCAAGCTTGAACCTGGCCGGAATTAGGCATGTTTATGGGTCGGATCAGGGTAGATCCAAATTTGATCCGTTTATATTTCAAATCGAGTTTGATTGTTTTTAATCGAAACTTGCACCAAAATGCTATAGCAATTCTCCTGTCCATTGGTAGGCCCATGAAGTCGATAACAGAAGCCGTCCAATAAAAACTCATGACTTCTAAGTTTAAATCGCTGATTAGCTTAGGCCAATGGATTTGGTGATTGATCTAAAGGTTAACATAGAATAGTTGGGCTGGGAATCATGGCTGGGTTGGGCAAGGGACGGACTACGATATATATTATTTAAGCTGAGTAAATATATCGGATCTTATTCAGATCAGACCAGGATAGATCCGAATTTGGTCCGATTATATTTCGAACCGGGTCGTATAATTTTTAATCGGATCCTGAACCAAAAAACTAATACCAAAGCTGGGATTTAATGATCGGATTCTAATCATGATCGGTCCATTGACAGGCCTACCTGAATTTGCTAGGATAAGCATGGGTCAAATAAACTTTCGAAAGCTCGATTTAAGCCTGATTGATGCCCGGACTATAGTTGTTCACTGGTGTGGCGCTCGCAAAACCCATCATCCGCAATGTCGGGTTTAATAGAAACCCGGTTTTACAAAGAAAAAAAAAAGCTAAGGGTGTGTTTGGCATTGGTTTTGAAGGCCTAGTTTTGGGTCAAAACTAGTTCTGCTTGGCAAATTGGTTTTGATATAAGATTTTAGTGTGTTTGGGATTTGATTAAAAAGTTGGTTTTTCAAAACCAAAACCAGAAAATCATCAAAACCTAAAAGTATAAATTTTCTGCTTTTGGGTTCTTGAGACAAGGAGGCAAAACAATAATTAAGAGAAACTATTGTGAATAACATATATGTTATAGAGAGAGACTATTGTAAAGAGAGAAAATTTAAAACTGGAAGAATATATACATATCATATTGTAGAGAGAGAAAATTATTATAGAGAGAATATTTTAGAGAAAATATATTATAGATATAAAAATATTATAGAGAAAGTTCTGAAGAGAAGAATATAGGTAGAGAGAGTATTAAATAAATAAAGATATAGTGAGAGAAAATATTGAAGATAGAAAATGCTATAGAGGAAATATTATAGAGAGAATATTGTAGAGAGGCAAAATGTTATATAAAAAATATTATAGAAAAAGAAAATATTTTAGAGAGAGAAATTGATATATAGAGAGAAAATATTGTAGAAAGAACATTTTAGAGAGAGAAAATATTATAAAAAGAGAATAATTTAGAAAGAGAAAATATTATTGAGAGTACAATTTAGACAGAAAATATTGTAGAGAGACAAAAATACGTAGAGAGGAGAAAAAAATTAATTATAGAGAGAGAAAATGATATAGAAATAGAATATTTTATAGAGAGAAAATGTTGTAAAAAGATAATATTTTAGAGAGAGAAATATTGTAGAGATGAAACATTATAGAAATAGAATATTTTAGAGAGAAAATATAATATAACGATAAAATATTGTAGAGAGAGAATATTTTAGAAAGAGAATGTTGTAGAGAGAGAAATAGATGTAGAGAGAAAAAATATTATAGAAAAAGAATATTTTAGAGAGAGAGAAAATATTATAGAAAAAAAATATTTTAGAGAGAGAATATATTATAGAGTATAGTTTAGATAAAAAATATTGTAGAGAGAGAAAATAACATAGAGAGGAGAAAAATATTAATTATAGAGAGAATATATCATAAAGAAAAAATGTTCAAGAGAAAA
The DNA here is from genome assembly GCA_947650365.1 of Chamaelirium japonicum. Taxonomy (NCBI): domain Eukaryota; kingdom Viridiplantae; phylum Streptophyta; class Magnoliopsida; order Liliales; family Melanthiaceae; genus Chamaelirium; species Chamaelirium japonicum. Next base: position 11,984,685 of record OX393551.1, read on the forward strand.
AATATTATAGAAACAATATTTTAGAGAGAAAAATATTGTAGAGAGAAAATATTGTAAAAATAGGATATTTTAGAGAGAAAAAATACTATAGAAAGAGAATATTTTAGAAAGAAAATATTGTAGAGAGAGAATATTTTAGAAAGAGAAAATACCGTAGAGAGGAAAAAATATATAGAGAGAAAATATCATAGAGAGAATGTTATAGATGAAAAAATATTATAGAAAGAGATCGAAGATGTTGTAGATTGAAAAAATATTATAGAAAGAGAATATTTTATAAAGGAAAAATACTGTAGAGAGAAAATATTGTACAAATATAATATTTTAGAGAGAAAAAATATACAAAGAGAATATTTTAGAGAGAGCAATGTTTAAGAGAGAATTGAAGTAGAGAAAATATTATTGAGAAAAAATACCATAGAGAAAGAAAATGACGTAGAGAGAAGAGAAATAATATTATAGAAAGAAAATATTATAGAGAGAGAAAATACGTTAGAATAAGAGTATTTTAGAGAGAAAATATTATAAAAAGAGAAAATAACGTAGAGAAAAAAAAAAATATTATAGAAACAAAAATATCATAGAGATAGTGTTGGGGAGAAGATATTGTAGAAAGATAAAATATCGTATAGAGAAAATATTAGAGAGAAAATATTTTAGAAAAATAAAATATTGTAGAGAGAATTGACATTGAGAGAGAAGAAGAAAATATCATAAAGAGAAAATACTGTAGATAAAAAATATTATAGAAAGAGAAATTATTTTCAAGAGAAAATTATATAGAGAGAATATTGGCAAAGAGAGTATTACACAAACAATGTTTTAGAATGAAAAATTATTGGAGAGAGAAAATGATATATATAGAAAAAGAATGTGATAGATAGAGTATGTTATATAGATAATGTTTTACAAATAAAATATTTAAAAATAGAGGAATAACTGCAAAACTTGTTTTAGGCTCAAAACTATTTTATTGCCAAATGCTCAAATGTTGATAATTCTATAACTGGTTCTCTTGATAAGCTAAAACTATTTTTGCACAAAACTAGTTCTTGGTATTCCAAAATCAAAACCTAAAATTTCAAAACCAATGCCAAACGCACCCTAAATGTTGAGTGCAATTTCAAGTCCAAAGACTCCAAATGAGCCCCGTTTCTATTCAAAACAGAGTTTCTATTGAACCTGGCCACTAGAATATCGATTTTAATGCCGGATTTATCGGACGTGATAGAAAATAGGGCTAATGTGTCTAAGGTCCCTAACGAGAGATCCATCCCATGAAAAGGACCTTTACAGGTTTCATTTAGTCTAAGAGCCCTGCCTTTTCATGATATTACCGAAACTAACCCCCATATCTCTCCCGAGCTGCGAGCTCGACCCCCGGCGACCTCGACCTCGACTCCCGGCGACCCTCGGCGAGCTCAACCCCCGGCGACCTCGACCCTGACCCCAACCTCGACCCCGGTGACCTCGACAACCTCGCAAGCGGCGAAGGCGGGGATTCAGTTAGGTCTAGGGTTCATCCCATGGCATGTAGATTAGGTTCGGTCGGGGGGGAGGTTCGGTTAGGTTTGGCGGCAGCGGGGGAGAGAGAGAGGGGGGGGGGGGGGGGGGTGGAGGCGGTTCACTGGTTCGGTAGCATTTCAGAAGAAAAATTAAAATGTTGTGGAGGACAATTCCGTCCACAGCATTTCAAAGGACTTAGGCTTAAAAGCATCTCTTTGCCAGGGACAGCTCACTAAATCCCCCTAGAAAATAAAACGCAAATGTGATGAGCACTTTCGGGCACTGTCATGCCACATAGCTGGTAAAGCGCTAGTCTGATAAATATTTCTAATATGCTGCTATTGTATTAAATATTTTTAATTACTATTATGACAAAAAATCCCTTCCAATGATAATTTAGTGGAAAGCTCCTATGATTCCCTTTGACCTGTATTACCTGTCACGGTTGTAGCATGCTCTTCGGCACAAACCGTACAAGAGTCGGCCGAGAAGGCCCCACACTTCCATCACACACAATTAATAGAAGGAAAATATCATTGAACCAGACAAAAAACTTTACAAACGGTTTAGGTCACATCTATTGCACTCAGGCCCGACCGATGAATCACACTCAGCTCAGACTAGCAGGCAATAGACGGTTGTGACCGGTCCTAAAAATAGACTATAAGACTTTTTGTCTGGTTGAATAGCATTGCTCGTCAATGAAACGACCAATGAGCACACGATCATTATGTAGTTCAATTATATATTGAATGCTACTCTTAATTAAGTTATACAAATCAGAAGTGCACCGGTTCAACCTAAACAATTCATGATATTTTTTGGATATTTACTGACATAATATTTTTAACTAGCACAAACACTATATCTTTAATCTCGTTTTTTTTTTTTGTAACTAATAGATTATAAATCTGGGGGACTTAGTGAACCGTCCCTGACATAAGATCAGGTTTAGCCTAAAGGACTTTGAAATATTTTGGACGAAAATACCCTCCATAATATTTTAAATTTTCTTTTGCACGCCACCGAACCACTGGACCATTGCTCGCCGTCACTGAACCAAATCTAAACTCAAGATCTCTGGGCCATGGGATGAACCCTAGACCTGGGATCTAAACCGAATATGTACCCACTCGTCTCCGCTACTCGCCGTCGACGCACTTGTCTCTACTACTCACACCCGCCATCGTTGTTGTTCGCCACCGCGACTCGAGAGAGATGGGAGAAGGATAGTTGGTGATGTTGGGTTTTGGCTCGACTTCACCCAGGAGGTCTTGGACTCGGTCGGACTAGTGGGTAATTAGTCGGGCTCAGAGGTATGTGGTTAGCTATGATTGAACCAAACCTAATCCTACAGGTGTCGTGATTAGATCTAGGGTTTGAGGATATGCGGGCCCCAACTTCAGTGTATTAGGGTTGCGAGACACATTGCGCAACCCGTTACGTAACCCAAACGCGTGGGAGATCTAAATTGGATAGAGCCTAAAGGGGAAAGGGGATGCGGTGTACGGTAGGAGATAAGGGGGGCGGTCTTCTCTCTCTTGGGGGTGCGACAGATTTTAGGGGGAGGGAACGATCCCCCTAATCTATCCCGATCGGTCCCCAAGTGCCTCTGCACGCAAACCGAGAGAAAAGAGAGGGGGATCGCATGAGGGATCGCGACCCCCCTCCCCTTTGTTCTGTCCATCCGTAGGAAACCAAAAAAGGGGGGACTGCAATCAAGTCCGACCCCCCCCCCCCCCCCCCCCCTCCCCTCTCCCTCCTGCTCTCCTTTCCCCAAGAGCAAAGCCGAGAGAGGGAAAGAGTGTTGCAGCAGGAAATCACAGCCCTCCCTCCCCTTCCTTTGATCCTCTAGGCTTGGAAGAAGAGAGGGAGAGAGAAAATATGGTTGCCCTTCTCCCTCCCTTGAGGTCTCTTTCTTTGTTGAATCGAATAGAGTGAGAGAGATTGAACTCTTCGGTTTAGTAATTCATCTCTCTCATCTCGTCGATCTCTAATGGGGTCTCCACGTGTTTTAGCCGGAGGTACGTGAATCGATCCATTCGCTTCTGCCTATGGTCTCTATGTTCATCGTTTTCAAGGTTAATGGTTCTTGATAATAGAGACAATTGCATGCATCGTGTAGAATTTTTTCTTACACTTGCTATCAGAGCCATTCTCTGATCGGTTATCCATATAGTTAAAGTCTTGATCCCGTTTTATGATCGATAATGGGTCAATTCAAGTTGCTTGATCCTGTTAATGATCATTTGTTTTCCGATCTAATCCCCAAATAAATTTTTTGTATCCGATTTATCAAAAATTTATGGATTCGAAACAGGCCTATGGCATACTACGCTTTGATTTTTGGAACGGAAGGTTGTATGCCATTAGATCCTTTGTCTTGGCCATAAATAGCTGTTGCGAATTATTTTGGACTGTTTTCCACCGAATAAAGTTTTCTCCCTTGACAGTATTGCGTGGAAGGAATGTCTGCTCGTAAGGACATAACCATCTGATTAATGTAACGATGAATCTCAGTCTAAGTGAAAGGATACTTCTTAAAGTTATGGGCCTAGTTTATTTTTTGCAAAATAAAGTGTGTGCATACTAAGGTTTTTTCAAACCGAGTAATTACCCACTAGCATGTGTGTTTTTCCAAAATAAAATTTTGTTTTGTTTTTGTGTTTCATTTGTCAAGTGGGAGAGTGTTGGGTTTTGGCTCGACTTCACCCTGCAGGTTTTGGACTCGATCGGACTAGTGAGTAATTAGTCGGGCTCAGAGGTATGTGGTTAACTATGCTTGAACCGGACATAAATCCTACAGGTGTCGGGATTAAATCTAGGGTTTGAGAAGGTACAGGTCCCAACTCCAATGCATTAGGATTGCGACAAATCTTGCGCAACCCGTTATGAAACCCGAACACGTGGGAGACCTAAATTAGATAGAGCCTAAAGGGGAAAAAGGCTATGGTGTACGGTTGGAGATAAGGAGGCTGATCTTCTCTCTATTGGGGGTGCGATAGATTTTAGGGGGAGGGGAACGATCCCCCCAATATATCCCGATCAAGCCCCGAGTTCCTCTGTGTGCAAACCGAGAGGAGAGAGAGGGGGATCGCATGAGGGATCAGGACCCCCCCTCTCCCTTTGTTTTGTCCGTCTGTAGGAAACCAGAAAAGGGAGGGTTGCGATCAGGTCCGACACCCCCCCCCCCTCCTTCTCCCTTCCGTTCTCCTTTTTCCGAGAGCAAAGCCGAGAGAGGGAGAGAGGGCTGCAGGAAATTGCAGCCCTCCCTCCCCTTCCTTTGATCCTCCAGGCTTGGAAGAAGATAGGGAGAGAGAAAATCTGGCTGCCCTTCTCCCTCCCTTGAGGTCTCTTTCTCCGTTGGATCGAATAGAGGGAAAGAGATTGAACTCTTCATCTTAGTAATTCATCTCTATCATCTCATCGATCTCTAAAGGGGGTCTCCACGTGTTTTCGGTCGCTAAGAAGAATCGGAGTTGAAAGCTTCCACCCGAGATCATCAAATCTTATTGCTCATGATTTCTTCCTCCATCATGGCTCAGATCTCGCACAAGGAAGAACTCAACTTCATCAACTAAATTGCAGATCGTCATCACCCGGAGCGTTATAATCGGAAGTACGTCAATCGATCCCTTCGCTTCCGCCTATGGTCTCTATGTTCATCGTATTCAAGGTTAATGGTTCTCGATAATTGAGACAATTGCATGCTTCGTGTAGAATTTTTTCTTACAGGTGAGAGATGAGGGTATTTTTGGGTTTATGAAGAGAAGCCAAGAACCTTAGGCTACATAAAACTTAGGCAGCTCCTGTTCATCCAAACGATCTGTTGTCGAGGACTGCTCATACATTTCCCCTATAAATCCTGACCTAGTAGTGTAGATGATCCTAACGAACTTACAACCTACGCCCAATTTTGGATTACTTTATAAGATAGGTATGGTTTAGGCCCAAGCCCGGTTCTACGTTTCAAAATATAAATCCAAACCCACAAATAGATCTGTCATCGGATTGAATCAGGACGGATCATGCATATATCCTAATCCGGTTCGTTAAGTAAACATGCTATCGGATTCGGACCTTACGGATCATCAGAGTGAAGTTGGATTAAAAAACCCAATCCATATCCGTTAAGTATGTATTGAATCGGATATTGATCAAAATATGGTTCATTGACATGTCTACATCTGACAGTTGGGATACCATTGACTAGAAGAGCGATTGATTCCAGACTTGAAAGGGTCAAATAAAATATATTATATTATATTATAGTTTGTTGGAGTAGGTTCTTAACGGGCTAGGTTGGCCTAAATCCAAATTCTATTTGTTGATTAAACGGGCTAGATTCGGATCTCTAAGGATTAGAAAAACCCATCAATATCCGACTTAACGAATTGGATTCGGATTGGATCCGGATCAGAATCCGGTCCATTAACAGGTCTACCCAAATATTTTTCCAAGAATGGACAGTGCCCAATGGGCTAGTCTTAGGACTGTCAATTGGGCAGGGCTAGCCCGATACCCGCCCGTCCGACCCGAAAAAATTTGGGCTGAGCCTTAAATGGGTTTGGGCTGGGCCGAGTTCGGACATAATTTTATACCCGAAAATTAATTCGGGCCGGGCTCGGGCCAGGTTCAGCCCAACCCATATTCAGCCCGAACCCGAATGCTTATATATTCAATTTAAAAGCCCATGAAGCATTGAATCTCCTGCACAGTCTGTACTACCCAAGCATATTGAGTAACCAAGAGTCGCTCCAACCCTCCGACATCTTCTTTCCATAGTTGACTGACAATCAGCACTAATTCAATGGTCAATATATCCTTTTCCAATTTGAGAGTCCCACTAATACTATCCCAGATTCCCAATCTTCTGTTTCACTTCCTTCCAAAGAAAAAAAAAAATCTCTTTTTTGCACTAAAGCTCCTAACCGATCGAAGTCGGACGCCCTCCATGGCTCTATCCCAGATTCCCAATCTTTTGTTACATCTATGCTTGTAGTACTAGATGTCCAATTTTTTTTGCATTTTGATTAACTGCAAATCTTAATTGGACTGGCCCGAACTTGGTCCGAAACCCGAAAAACAAATTGGGTTGAGTTTGGGTTGAATAAAGTGAAAAAATTTTGGGCTAAGTTTGGGCTTGGGAAAGCCGATTCATATACGGGTCGAGTTCGGGCAAGGCTTGGCCCGACCCGACCCGGCCTGATTCACAGGCCTAGCTAGTCTACACCATGGGCACCCCTTAATTTCATCCGGCACCCTCCATAAATGGACACGTCCGTCGCACGAGCAAATTTTCTCTCTCCAGAACCCTCCTCTCCTTTGCGTGACGTTCCGAGACCTGCCCCGGCTGCTGCCGCCGTCGGCGATTGGGGTGGCGATCAGAGTGAGGAAGAGGGTGGAAGGACGTCGCATCCCGAGGTACGACGCGATCTCTGCTTCTTCTTCCTTCTTCAGCTTTCGATCTCGCTCTTCTTCTGGTCTGCTACTTCCCGCTTTTTTTTGGATGCGTGATTTCCACAAACACAAGGAATCCCTGTGAAGTTCCACGCCGAATCGACGAGGGATTGTCGGATGCGAAATGGGCGGCGATCAAAGGCGACTATTGGAGTGACTCGGAAGTCTGAAGAAGGCGAGTAGGATTCTGACAAGCCCTAGTTCTTGGTTTGGGTAGTAAATGGGGTTTTGAAGATACGTTTTAATGCCAGGTTTTGGGGACATCTACGGCTTAAATTACATATTTATTGGACTTCAAACAAATTAATATCTAATTTATATCCTAGTTTACTAAGGCACGATCCGTTGATCAAGTTACTATGAATTCGAGTACATGCAACACACCATGAAGGGAAAAGATCTTTTTCGAAAATCACCTTCAAGTCCAAGCTTCCAACTTCCTTCACCTTAGGGGGGTGCTTGGCATCAATCCGGAACCACCCATTTCTATTCCCGGTTACAGATTTAAAAAAAAACAGCTAGTATTTGTTCCAACGGAATGAAGAGTTGGGAACGAGAAATCGCCGCTCCGTGTATTTCTCTGCCAACCGCTCGCTGAGCCATCAAATTTACACTAGATTTGGCTATTGACGGGAATACCCTCTGCTGGATGGGGATTAAGCGGAACAACTGTTCCGCATGTCAAACACCCCCTTAGTTGCACCGAGATTGCTCATCGCTGCAATGGATCCATTTTAGCCTGATAGAAAGATAAGCACTATCGATAAGAATAGATGTGAAAATTGGATCTTATATCGATCGACCACTCAATGGATTGACACCCTAGAGGGCCTAGACTCACTTCATGGTTGATTATGCATACCCATCATATAATGAGCTAACCCCGCCTATGACTGGGGGTGTCAATTTTTTGTACGATCATAGTTAGTTATAAGTATAGCTGTATAGGCTCTTGTTCGACCCAGACCCAAATTTTTGCCACTCCTACGTATGGCCACGTTCCCCTAAGACAGCTGAGTTGCAGAAGGGTTGCCCTTGTTGTTGGATTTTTCCTTTCTGTGGTAACAATCCTTAGAAATGCTATAGGAATGGGATAATAGCGTTAATTATAAAGTGGGTTGAATTGTGCCGTATAGTGTATCAATTCATAGATCTTAAGTTGCCTTCCAAGTTCTTCTTAAAACAATCAAATCATTAACTCATGTCCCATGTATTTGGGGTCGGCCTTATAAATCCTTCTTTGTCATTCGTTTTTGTGTAGAGTTATACATGTTATCAAATAGAAGTTTTTCCATGTCTTTTCTAATAACTTCCATTAAGGTTATTCTAGGCCTTTACCTCCTCGTTGGACCTTCCATAGTTATCTGAAACCCGAGTCTTATCAGGACTGCCTCTGTTCTACGTGGTACATGTTTGAACTATCTTAATATGTTATCTATTATCTTGTCCTCAATTGGTGCTACTCTAACACTTTCTCTAATACACTCATTCCTTTCTCTATTCCTCTTAGTTTTTTGGCATCTCCACCTTTCTATACACATCTTATGAACTCTCTTTAAGGGAGATGAACCACATAATATTGTGGGCCTTATTATTGTGCTGTAAAATTTTCAATAAATCTTAATTGTATGCGTCGATTACATAACACTACTTTAGCCAACCAGTTCTAATCAAACTGGATATATCATCAATCATTCCATTTTTCCATATGACATACCCAAGATACCAAAATCAATCACACTGTAGGATTTCTTGGACATCAATTGTGAAATGACCTTCATTATTATTATTATTTCCATTAAATTGCATTCTCCATATATTACAGTTTAGTTCTGCTAATTCTTAAACACTTATTTTCCAAAGTCTTCCTCCACAATTTCAATTTAGCATTTAACCTATGATAGTCTCATCGACTAACACTATATCATATGCAAATAACATACACCATGATATTTCTTCTTGAATATTACTTGTGAGCCTATGAAGCATGGACGCTTCCTCAGGCCTCCCGTACCCGTGTTGGACACCGACACTCGTCGAACACTCGCCGGACACGCATGTGCCGTGTCCTACGTGCTTCCGGGAGTCGGACACGGTCAGACACTCGCTGGACACTCCTCAGACACTCGGGACACTGCGGGTTGACGGACTGTTCGATATAGGGTCGGGTTACAAGCTTTGGTGATTCAGTTTTGGCTTCAACCTATCTGATCTTCTGAGATTATAACCTTAGAAAATCAGATAGTTTAAAGCCAAAACTGAATCGCAGTCGTTCTTTTGCATGCCATTTGAGCCTGAGTGTGATTCACTTGTCAGGATGGTTATGATGGACAGTTACGATTCAGGTTTGGCTTTAACTTATCTTATCCTTTGAGGTTTCAGATAGGTTGAAGTCAAAACTGAAACACAACCGTTATTTTCCATACCATTTAGAGTTGTCTGCGATTCACCGATCGGGCTGGATGTAACTAACGATAGCGATCCAGTATGCATTAAATTTTCATTTTAGTTGTTTTCTATGAGGTTTTTTCGGTTATTAAAATATATATGAATTGCAAACACACATAAAATATGAATTTAAAAATAGTAATTTATTTTGCCTTGTCCCCGCCGTACCCGTGTCCTCTTTTTTTTAGGATTTGCCGTGTCGGCGAACCCGTGTCGTGTCGTACCCGTGTCCCCGTACCAGTGTCAGTGCTTCTTAGTTGTGAGCTCATCTCTTTTAAAACAATCATAAGTCGAATATAATCTAGATAATACGAAGTAGAAATACAAAATGATTATTTCTGACCATCTCTTGGTTTTACAACAGTTACTCTAATCCACTTCAACCTTTTTCCTCATTGTTATAAAAAGTGTGTAAAAAGATAATGAAAAATAGAGAAGGGTTTGGGTATTAATATCTTTTTTTTTTACTCAAAACAGGTTAAGCTATAGAGCACTGCTTCATAATTTCTAACCCCTTCACAAAACAAAAATATGTTGAACAAAAGGGAATTAGATCCCAACAAATTAGTGGGAAAATTTGAAGAAGTTTTCATTTTCAGAATTTTCTACAAAACTTTAGAACCCTTGTTATCTTTCGGTTGCTTAAAATACCATGATCTTATTATAACTAAAAGTATTATATGGTTTGAGGGGAATATATTATTTTAATCATACAAGTGACATAAACAAATGAAGTAACAAAACTACTATTTTTGTGTGAATGGGAACTTGGCAGTATCTCCGACATAAGTACTACGGATTGATCCGACCAGATCTGATCATGGATCACATGATCTATAACCTGTACACATGATCCAATTATAAATCATACGGTTCGATTGGATTTCGATCCAATGACCTCATATGGATCGTAAGGGTCCTTTTTGATCCGTTCCTTATAATACAGATTGTGAATCTCATGATCTTGGCAACATTGGTCCTAGTTTAGGTGATCGAGCGTCATACATGCTCAGCGGGCTCATTTCTTTCTTACTGATGTTTCATTGTTTCCATCAGATTCAGGATAGTTAGCCCTTTTTTTAGCACAATTCTGGTTTTGGTTTGATTCTACTGTGTTCAGTTTGGCCTGATTTTTTAGAGCCATAAATGATTTAAGAGGATTTATACTTTGCTCGTGCATTCTCCTTAATATCTAAAGAGGGTGTTATTCATGATCATCTCCTCTTTTTTGTGCATCAGAGAGGTGTAAAATCCTTCCAGGATAGTGAAAGCTTCAAGATGATCCTACCCTCTTTGTATTTCTCCATAAATTTAATTCCCCTCTGATCAAGGTCCTCCATTATAGCTTGAAGTTTGTGAGTTTGCTCAATTACTGACTTATCTTCGACTATCCTATAATCATTGTATTTTTTAATAAGTTGTTTTACATTTTTTATCTCCTACTTTCTATCATACCCATGTAGATCATATAATTAATCAGAAAGCATGCTCAAGATTTTACTAGCGCGGTGACAGTTCCTTTTTCGAAGCCTTTTTGGGCATATAATGTATTAGGTTCTTCCTCCTGAGGAAGACAGTACAAACAAGTTGATTAATCACCCAATACAAAGTTTAATATGTTAGTCACTACTGCATCTTACTTTACAAACACTTGAAATTTAACACAGAGGTTTGTACAAAATTCCAGATCTACTATACACTAGCATAATCTTTCTCCACTCTTAATGTGTCAATATGCTAGTAGAGACCACATAAAGAACAAGAAGTGTTATCTGGATCACCACATCTCATGATAATGTTCGTAAAGAGATTCACTCCAATAATGAAGGTTTATTGGTGACTTTATCCCATAGCCGAACGATCATTGCTCCTTGAAGGGACAAACCCGACCTTTGATTAGAGCAATCGGGGATGAAATCTCGAAAATCGCTACAAGAAGGTTGAGGAATTTAAAGTCGAAGAAAGAGCTATTACTCTATGGCAAATCCTAGAAAAGTTGCTTAGTTATCGTCTAAGTACTTGAGTAATCTGCAAACTTAATCAATATAATGCATGGAATGAGTAGAAGAGGAAAAAAAAAATCCAAAACTGGGTATCATAAGAAAAATTCAGTTTAGGCCAAAATCCAAATTTGCTAGTCAAATTGTATGTTTTACAATGGATGGAGACTCATCCTTATAAAGTCAGAACTCAGAACAAATGAGAACTACAACCCATCTAGGACTTAAACCCTTAAAACTAAGAAGTAGCTGTCATCAAAATTGCACTACGTAAGATTGCTATCTTCTCTTGCTTTTGTGTCCGATGCCACCTTTGTTTTGGATCTTAGCCATGTGCTGGAAGTAGTTGCTCAAGGGGATTAAGTGATTTTGGGTGAAACTACAGGGGAACAAAGTTCAATTATCCCATCTTTTTATTGTATTTGTTTTTCTCTTTATGTCCTAAAAGTTTGGACCTTTTTCCCTACAAGTAGTAGTGCTCCTCTAGCTCTATGTCTTGGCATCCACACATTGTAAGTTACATACATGCATATTTGTATCTCTTAGTGAGACAAACCTTAGCTGATTTCTATGTTTCTTTTCCTTCCTAGTGTTTTCCAACCATTGGATATTGATCTTTTCTCTCATTTTTTTATGGGGCACACGATTATGTGAGAACTGTGTATGTCTCTTTCGTGGAAGCTGAGATAGACATGCTTTGAGACTACATGAGATGAAAATAGAGAGCCCTTTTATCTCTTCATCTCTACATCTCTTGGACTTTTTCTGGGAGGGAAATAGAGAGCATGTTTCTTTCTATTTTTCATCTTTCTATATCTTCTTGAGCGATTTTTTCATTCTTTTCCTCTGTTTATTACTACAATCAAGTCAGGTTCAACATGCACTTATTGAGGGAGTGTTCATTGTATCTTAGTAGCAAGCCCTTGAGAAGCTCGTGCATAGAAGGGGGTGGATCTTTCTCTATGGACTGTCATGGGACATTCCTCGATCCAGACACATCCTATTCCCTCAGTTATTTTACCTTTGATTTCTACTAGTATATCACAAATATTACTTTAAAGTTCCAATATTAGTAGAGAAAGATCTTACTAGTAGAGTAGATCTAGAATCCTTGTCCACACATCTACATATTACCATGGAACACAGTTTTTTGGGTGATACTTCGTCGAAATCGGAAAATTAAGATGCAATATAGGCTAGTCTCTTTAAATTTATTTTGGATGATTCCTCGGCCTGTTCCTACTGTATATCTTTAGGTGGAAGAACTTTGTGCATACTATACTTGGGAAAGATTTGACATCTATATATCTATAAAATGGAAGCCTCTCTCCCGTGTTGTGACACGTGGACGTCTTTTAAAGAGCTAGAATTCTTCTTCCGTGTGTGAACGCGGCTTTTTTTTAAATCCATTTAAAAACCTACCATAAAGATGATAAATTTTCATTCAATGGCATTTAATGGTCTCTCTCTCTCTCTCTCTCTCTCTCTCTCTCTCTCTAACAAGTGAATCACACTCACTTCAGATTTCACACTTCTTCGAACAGTTGCGATGTTGTCTTTGCCAAATGGCGTGGATCAAGCACATTCGGGCATTGCCTGAGTTTCTTACTAGTTAAAAATTTAAAACCATGGTTGCATAAGGAAGATCTTGAGCATCCTTTCTAATCAATTGTATGATGTTTATCTTATTCAATCATTTGCACGGGAATTATGGGAAACGATTGACAAAAAATAGTGAGATTGGTAGGGATTTTACCTTATTGGAAGTTATCATGAATTACCTTATGGTGGGAAATATGTCACAGTGAAGTAGACCCACAAACTTCATGTTATTGGTGGGACTTGATGAAAGGGACATGGGAAGTTGTGTTGAAACTACTTTTTATTGTTAAGGGAGGGCAGTGAGCATATAAATATGAGCGCAACGGAGAAGGATCTAGGGCACTCCCAAGGGATAGAGCTATAGGTGTAGCTCTAAGCAAGGAAGAAGGGAGAGAACTTGTTGCGTGCAAGGGATAAGAATGAAAGCTCTGGTTCGAGAAAGGAAATAGAAGCACCTTACTCCACTCAAACCAGTTCATGCCCTCGACAATAAGAAGCAAGCATGGTCTAGGTTGGTGCTTCCCAGACAAAGCGAGCTACCCTCCCATTACTCGAGTGGTAGATTAAAGTAAGATTATGAAAGACATGAACGGAGGATAAATCAAGGGAAAATCTTTTTCAGATTTCGGCCGTGGGATAGGAGGTGTAAGTGTGGGCGAAAGAATGCTTGCATGGAGGTAGAGAGATGATTAGACACTATTTTCGAGGGATTGCCTCGGATAATCGGTAAGGTCTGTCCTTTGTTGATGCCTGTGCAGATTTCTTATAAGCTAGAGGCACACTATCTATTGGCTCTTGTTGTGTCCATTGTTTTGTCATTTGATCAGCACATTTTGCTAGTAGTCCTGAAGTGCACTGACAGAGTTTGGGGATGCAGACGCCGTCTGCAGATTTGGCATCGTCAGAGGACCAATGGCAAAGCACCATCCTGATCTAATAATGTGCCGGAAGCAGCCAGGGATCGCCATCGGCCGCCTCTGCGAGAAGGATGACGGGAAGTGCGTCATCTGTGACTCGTACGTGCGGCCATGCACGCTCGTGCGCGTCTGCGACGAGTGCAACTACGGCTCGTTCCAGGGGAGGTGCGTCATCTGCGGGGGCGTCGGGATCTCCGACGCGTACTACTGCAAGGAGTGCACGCAGCAGGAGAAGGACAGGGACGGGTGCCCCAAGATTGTCAATCTTGGGAGCGCCAAGACCGATCTCTTCTACGAGCGCAAGAAGTATGGCTTCAAGAAAAGATGACTGGCACAGAGATGGGGGGGTTCTTCCTTCCTCTCTTGCCGCAGTCCGATCCCGTTTATCCCTTCGGTATATTGTTGCATTTGATGACCGGCTAGCTAATGGTGGGTCTATATCTGAAGTTGTTTGGTTTTCTACTGCTCTTTGAGCCAGACTGCCGTGTTTGCTTGCCTGATGGGTTGTGCTTCTAAAATCCATGTTGATCTTTTGTGTTGGATCGCGTGATCATTCTCCAAGAAGTTGAGGACCAAAAAGAAAGTGGTTTTAAGTTCCTTTATTACCAATAAATATTTGGGTCATTACACCTTGCCCTCCTGAACATTAGCTCAAAAGCAGTTAACCCCCCTGTAGTTTATTTTGTTCCAAATCGCTCCCTGAAGTTTGAAATGTTAGCACAATACCCCTTTTGTCAATTACTTAATTTCCTCATTGGGTAAATTTTATCTGATCAAAACAGAATTGAAAGTGGCAAAATTTAGTTTTTTAACTATAGGGTGGTTAAGTGTTTTTGAGCTAAACTTCAGGGGGGTAAAGTGTAATTTACCCTAAATATTTTGCCCCGTTTTTCACCTCCTGCAGTGAAAGTTTCGGACTTGATATTTAATCCTCTAATGATGTGTTAGCAACTCAAAGATATATTTGGATGGGAGATAAGTTGTATTGGGGAAAATGCATCTAGGGGATCTTTAGCTGATTGCTTGATCAACGGCTCATGATTCATCATCAGGACCAAGATCTTCTCACATGATTCGTTTAGGCATAATGATGTGGCATCCAATCACAGCATCCCTTTGCCTGGTGGGGGCTGGGTGAAACGAACGGCTGTGATCATGACATGTCATTCGGTGTAAATGAATCGGTAAAGAGTTTAGGGTTAAATAATATTTTCCATTTGGTAACCATGTATATGGTACAAATCATAAGTCAAGGGCTGAAGATAGATTTAATAAAATTTAGAGGCTTATTTTGTAAATTGCTTCATTTCCACGGAACGGGCTTTAGTGCTACAATGTATGATGGGCATACACTATACAGTGATAGCCGTACATGTACCTATGCATTAGGAAGTGGATATTGAGCCATTGAGGTGGACTTTTTTTTTTTTTTTTGGGGGGGGGGGGGGGGGGGGGGGGGGGGAGGGGGGGATTAGTGTTAGGTCCCTTCTAAGAGATCGGTTTAGTGTAAAGGACATACAACAAGATGAGCACACACCTCCACCCTAAAAAAAAAAAAGATGGTTCAAGAGCAAGTCCCCCCGTGACATTTCAATCCCTTTAAAAGACAAAATAGTCCCTAATATTAAAATCACAAATGCTACCAATATGCATTGTAGTAAATGTATTCTTTATTATCGAAATTTTACTCTTTGCTATAGTGAACTCACTGTAGCATTTTTTTTTAGAAAAATCTCGTTTTAAAATTTTTATATTTTTGCAACAGTAAAATCACTGTAGCAAATGGTACTCTTTATTGCTGAAATGTTACTCTTTACAAAGAGTACCATTTTGGTAATAAAGAGTAACATTCGCTACAATAATTTTATTGTAGCAATTTTTTGTAAAAATAAATGCTACGGAAAAATCATTGTAGCAAATGTCTCTTTATTACTGAAATATTGCTCTTTACAAAAAGTAACATGAATAACATTTGTTACAGTGAAATCATTGTAGTAATTTTTTAATGAAAAATCTTGTTTTTAAAAAATTGCTGTAGTGAAATTATTGTAGCAATTATTACTCTTTGTTATCAAAATATTACTTTTCATAAAGAGTAACATTTCGGTAATAAAGAGCAACATTTAAATTTTTTTAAGAAATCTTATTTTTTATAATTGCTACAATGAAATTATTGTAGCAAATGTTACTCTTTATTACCAAAACGTTACTCTTTATTACCAAAATATTACTCTTCATGTGATTTTCTTATACAGCTACGTTGAGGTAAAATGTATATTTTCCAAGTAGTCTAAAAGTAAAATGGATATTTTTCAAACGAAATGATCTACCGCTAAAGCATCTATGTCCGCCCTTATCACAATACTAATCTCTTGTCAGGGACCTTAGCCACATTACCCAAATTTTTTTGGGGGACTTAGTGATAGCTCCCTGACAAAGGTATCAACTTGCAATAAACCCTCCTACAAGTTTTGTATTGCAATGACTCCCTCCCAAAATCACGCCGAACCAAATAGAAAAAAAAAAAGGACAATAGCGTCCAGCCCAAGTTCATTAAATTTACATTTCCTACCATCAACTTAACATGAACTATTTTTTGCATGAAAATCAATTGAAATAACTTCAGATTGTCGATTTAAAACCACAAAACAATTTAATATTTTTTCTGTATATTTTCATCAAAAAAATATTTATTATGTCAACCGACCAAATAGTTACTCTTTTTTACCTAATTATTACTCTTTATGTGCGAAATAGAATCGACTTGGTTTCACATAGTTAAATGCATTTTTTGCCATAAAGATAATCATAATGTACCAGATGAGCAGAAATATCGCTACAATCAATCGACAATTAAAGCATTGTACCATATCAAATTGTTACTTTTTGCTAACGGATTGTTACTCTTTACCAATTGTTACGTTTTTGCTAAGATTGTTACACTTTATATGTAAGGCTAAAATTATCATTTAAATTTTTTTGTTATTATATGTGCGCGGCAGGAGCCAGTGTTAGTCAAAGCTGATGGATTTTTGCTCTTTAACGATTACTCTTTTGCTACGATTGTTACACTTTATATGTGAGGTAAAATTACCATTTAAAAAATTTCAGTATTACATGTGCGCGGGAGAAGCAGCTCACGTTAGCCAATGTTCAACTACAGATAAAGTGACATTTGAATTTATCACGTAAATGCCCAAAGTGGTATTTGAATTAATGAATGGTGCCACCCATTCTTTCACAAAGAACCAAGCTTGGGAGAGTTTTGCACCATCTCCGTGCCGCGCTCAGACACTAGTCGGTCTCTCCCGAGCCGTCAATGCAGAGAGGATGCGGAGGAGAACCACCAGACACCGTCCGTTCTTGCTGAGGTTCGTCGATTCCGCATCGGCAGACACCGTGGTCCGAGACAGGCTTCGGTCATAGAGTTCATGCATGCAACGGAGGGGCTGTAGCCATGTGGCCGTACGAGGTGGTTCGGGTAGCTCGGGCTTAGATTATGGCCGCCTTATTGTCGACCGGGTAGGTCCGACGTCATTCAGGAAGGGCCGCAGGGGTTCTGTAGAGATAAAATTGTCATTCAAAATTTTTTGTTATTACATGTGCGCGGGAGAAAAGAGCACGCGTAAGCCAAAGTCCAATTACAAGGGCTTAACGTTGATTTCAAACTTTACATACCCGTAACATAAAACGGAAACCTTTTTTAGGAGCTAACGTTAATAACCTCAATTTTTTCCCCCTCTAATTTAGACAAAATTGAAGAAACAATTGGAGCGAATAAGTGAACCAATAACGATAGAATTTGCAAATCAATGAATCAATAACAATAAATGACAGCAAGATCCAGAATTTTAGCACAAAAATCGATGAGAAATTAAAGGAAACTAATGTAAACAATGATATCTTTGTTTGGATCCAGCCCATGAGTTTGAACTGTATAGATCCGACAAGATGTGCCTCCACTCTCGGGTTGCTTGGCACACAATCAAAGTAACCGGTTGTTTGGAGTGCAAACCAAGCAACGCAATAAGAGCCTCTATAAAAGAAGCTAGGTGGCCGTCCAATGTGTGGTACACGTGCAACAAATGAGAGTCGCGTGAAACCCTAGAGGACACCGCCAAGCGAGAAGCTAGCCACCGAGGAGATCACGAGCTTGAGGGAGGCGCGGGGATAGCGCCTCCCACCGGATGCCTTGGGAGCGGCACCGATTGGTGGAGCCAAGACTCGAGAGGTGTAGGCATAGCCACCTTCCCCAGGGCTACGAAGGAAGTCGACGTGGACAACCGGTGGAGCACAAGACTGGAGGATCCAACCTCGGAGTGGATCAGACCAACTTGTTAGGCACCTGGATGAATCGAGGTTGGACACGGGAGCCTCGGCCAACAACGAGCGACGCCCGGGCAAATTTCTGTCGCCCAGGTGCCCTTAGGCCAGCAGTGAGCACAAGAGTGGTACCGAAGATCTCTCTCCACCAGCGTGTGTGGCGAGGGCCTCAGGCAACTGTGGAGGTGATCGAGAGTATCGGATCGTGGTGGAGCGCCACGATGGTACGGACATGTACGGGTGCCAAATGGAGAGGAAGCATCTCGATAGCACGGAGACACAGTGGATCACGATGTACAGAGTCGTCGACGAGCAACTATTACAACCACTGACGTGCGGGCTGATGGGGTTATCACAGGTGGCTGGTGGAGATGCCGATGGGCACCGGTGCAAGTCATCGATGGATGACGGTCGTGATGGTAACAAACACAATCGCAGGCAAACCTATAGTGTAGCAAGATATTGGATTATCGACGGAAAGTGGAGAAGGCGTCAATTGGTGTGCAATAATGCGACAGACTCAACCACGGACACTACTGCAGAGAGAAGATGCAGAGGGCATCGACGGGCACCAAGTATTAAAGCGTGGAGTGCATAGAGAGACAGACACACAGAACACTGGTTGCACAAGAGTTGTAGCGTGCGGAGTCAACGACTGCGGCTTGTCCAGGAACCAACAATTTTAGGGAATGACAATTTTGCCATTTAAAGGATTAAAAAATTGAACGGAGGGGCTTGCTGTCGTTGCATCTTTTCGGAAGGGAGCTAATGCAAAAGCATCATGTTGGTTGTCCTTTAGCTAAGAAGGATCTCCTTAAAGGGACTTACTGCTAAGTCCCCCATTTTTAACTTTTTTTTTTAATATCATGGGCCCCACTCCCTTCACCAATCCCTGCACAACACCTCCCCCCAACGGCACATGGGTACCCACCAAGTATTGTTCTTGGGCCTGCTCTTGTTTGTGGTTTTCTTTTTCTTTCCAATAATCAACAAACATGTCCTGGCTTGTCAAAGACAATGGCAGACATGTTCATAATAAACCTGTCATTGTGTAATTTAATTGCCAAATTAAGAGAAACCAAAATTCAAATCAAAGAAGGAGAATCCAAGTATATAATATATCTTAATCAAAAGGACTAAAGATGAAGAGAAAATACTTTTATCTTTTGTGCGTATGAATTTCAATTTCTATACTTAGTGATAGGTCCCTGACAACAATCCTGTTGGTGAAAATGACAAACAAAGAGATGGTTTTACATCAGGTCCCTCACAACATGTTTTCTCCCCTGCCATCGTTTTTTGTCTTTTACTACCCCTTCAAATGACAACAATGCCCTCATCGGGAATCGATCATGACCATGAACCAACATCAGATGATATGGTGATTCCTCTCACTGTACCTTCAAATTCATTTTCTCCGACATCTATAGTGACAAAGTTTTCCGTGCTACTTCCTTCGGTACCATCTCACCATATCATCTGATGTTGGTTCATGGTCGTGATCGATTCAAGTAGGAGCTCTGATACCAAATGGATTAAGGATTATACCTAGATTGAGCATGATACAAAATTGAAGCAGGGGGGAAGAGGAAAAACAAGGAAGAAGGGAAGTGCGGCGGTTAATGATGTTCAAGTAAGACAAGGACCTGGTAAATCCAATTCAGATCTTTAGTTTGATCTGAATTTGAGCTACGACAGCGAGTAAACAAGGCTAATAAAGGATTTAGGAGTATATTATGTTCATCAAAGTCACGGATCTAGAGAAATTCGACTCAAGAACAAGAATTTGAGAATAAGGAAAACTCGATTGTCGGAGTTTAATTCCAATGTGAAATTTTTACAAGTATAGGTGTAGATTCTGAAATTTACTCCAGGTCATACTTCTAACTGAAATATCAGAACCCTCTCCGTAAACAACAAAAAAAAAAGTAAGAAGCTATGATGCGGCATTAATATAAATTAGAAGGATACAGATTTCTGCACTTTTAACGAAGAAAAGAAAGTAGATAAATATAAAAGGAGCTGCAGCTCTAGCGATTCTACCAATGAATCAACACCTTAGACTCGCGAGTCGCGTGCATCCGCGCAGCACAAATCACAGCAGTACATAGCAAGCAACAAAGAGAGGGTTGATACAAAAGCCGAGGTATAAGCAACACCTACTGTTGGCTCCCCTTGTCCTAATCCAATAGAGTTGAATACAAATACCGAAAGGAATCTGCTACGTGCTTGAGAAGTCCAAATTGCACTTGAATTCTAAACGCATACGGTACACTAGTTTCAATTACGAAGTCGTCATGGATCACTCTTCAGCATCCTACATTCCTACCAGTCGGATGTCATCCTCTTTCATTCTTTGATGAATTCTAATCTTCTATGACTAGAATCTTCTTCCGAATTATCTGACCTTCTGCAAGCCATTTCAACAAGATCTTCTTACTGTGATAGGTCCACTGTAGTGATGGAAGGTTCAATATCCTCCTCGGGAGATCCAAAGTCATCCTTTGGAGCTTGAATGTCCTTTTGCTCCCCCTTGGTGGTTTCTTCTTGGATGTTAGGCTTTGCTTAAGGGTTGGAAAGAACGCTTAAGGATTCTGTAATTTTTTCGATTAAAATCTTCCTTACATTTTGTGATTTACATGTTTTCTTCCTGATCATTTATTCCTTGTCTTTTCAATTCCTCTTTAATACCATCCATTACATTCTGAGTGTATTAGTATTCTGCCCTAGTGACGAACATTTACTGTTGCTGAAAAGCCACTTTTGAAAAGCAACTTGTTGAAGGAAGCAAGTAGCGGAGGTCCATTGGTCAGGTCGGGCCTTCAAACGAGGGGGATCCATTGGTCAGGTCGGGCCTTCAAACGAGGGGGATCCATTTACTGTTTTGGATCAAATCTGTTGATCGGATAAGGGATCCATTGGTCAGGTCGGGCCTTCGAACGAGGGGGAGTAGGCAACTTGTTGAAGGAAGCAAGTAGCAGAGGTGCAACACTTTGGCTATGCGAAGGAAGTTGGGCGGGGGCCAATGGCTTGTAACCGGAGGTGATTCGAGTTGTGGGGAAGGTTGGTGATTGAGACCTGATCTGCAAAGAAGGGCATGTGCTAACACTTCCAATCGTGCGGCTAAATAGATAGTCTTATTTGCATTTTCTGGGGTTTACAATGGTAATCCTTTTTTGAGTAGTAGTTAACAATGGTAATCTTATTGGTTTACTCATAGGTGAATTTTAAACTTACAATATCGAAATTCATAACATACAACATAAGAAGTAGATATGTGATTTGACAAGCAATAATTAGTAGTGTTTATGTAACTAGGAGCATTCTTCAAATGATTCACCAAAAGTTGTATAGGCCCATAAGCATATGATAATTAAAAAATTATTGATTCATATGCATACCCCCCTCCCCCCCCCCCCCTTTCCCCTTTAATTAGTCATGAAGATCATCCACCTTTGGCACTCTCAGTAGGTCCTCCACCCCACCCGATCTCCAAACACTATATTCACTCAACCCTCCCCCTTCCCCCTTCCCCCCATCCCATCTGCTTTGCTCTGCCCCTCTTCCTCCATCACCAGACCCCTCCTCCACCACCTCAGCCAGAATAATTGCTCCTCACCCACTGGATACCTCGTCCACCTCTGTTGGATCCACCATTCTCTCTCTCTCTCTCTCTCTCTCTCTCTCTCTCTCTCTCTCTCTCTCTCTCTCTCTCTCTCTCTCTCTCTCTCTCTCTCTCTGTGTGTGTGTGTGTGTGTGTGTGTGTGTGTCATATATCAGATGCTTCATAAACCTACCGAATTATGTACTGCCTTGTCAAAAAATTAAAAGAAACTCAGAATTGGCAATAGAAATGATGTATGAAACGAAATAATGCAACTTATATTTCCGATTTAACGGAAGAAATGAATATGCACAATGAGAAAATGAATAGTCTGTGAGCTCAACCCCAAGCAATTCGAGCACAAAAAGCCTGGGATCCATTGCATTGCGCATTGCAACCGTGTGTGAGAATCTAGAACTTACAATTCAAACCCTCTTGCCATAGAGGTGACCTCCTCAGCGGCGGGGATGAGCTAACACATACCTCCAGCCGGACACGGAACTGCTCATCGCTTGGCCGCAGCAATGCAGGGAGGGGCAAGAGCACACCCTTCTCTTGGCAGCCTCGATGCCTCGGCCTAATCCGGTTCCGCAGGCTGAACGAGAAGCACTGCGGAAACTCCCTCACCTCCTCCGGCTCCCTCCCCATCTCCCCAACGAAGAACTCCAACTTGGGCCGGAGATTCTCCTCTATGCTGTAGCAGAAGAGCTGCGGGAACCTCCTCGCCATCGCCCGAGAGTCCCGGTGGGAGTACCCGACCCTTTGGAGGAACTCGAGCCGGGGAAGGAGCTTCTCCTCCACGCTGCAGGAGAGGAGGGCGGTGTGCCGGGCGACGGCCGTGATGCCGAGCGTCTGGAGGAAGTAGAGGGTGGGGCGGAGCCGACCGGCGACGTCGGAGACGAGGAGCCGGGGCCGCCGGTGGATGACGCGGCGGAGGTCCCGGCCCGCGACGCCGGCCTCTCGGAGGAGGAAGGTGAAGACGGGGACTAGGGCGGCGGGGGTGAGGGCAATGAACTCGGGGCACATGCCGGCGATCCGGCAGAGCTCCGGGGGGGTGAAGCCCATGGACTGGAGTAAGGCGATGGTGGACCGGATGTCGTCGAGGGGGGTGGCGGCGACCGGTGGGTGCTCGGCGAGGACGGCGAGGAGGTCGATGCCGAGGGAGTCGAGGAAGTGGGCCTTCTCGTGGAAGGATGGGGTGGGGTTTTCAGGAAGAGTGGGGGGTAGTTTGGGGATATTGGAGGCCATTTCGGGAAGGAAGAGGGGGGCTCTCCGAGAGAGGCTGAGGCCCCTAGGGGGGAGGGGGCGGCAGGAGAGGGGAGGGGCATTCTGGGAAACGGTGGGTATTTGGGGAATTTGGCAGGGGAAGGTATAGGGTTTTGTATGGGAACCGAGACCGCTGTAGCTGCGGAAGTAGAAGATCTCTTCCATTCCTCCCTCCCTGCTACATGCCTCTCCGCCGGAGGGAAGGGAGGAGGGGGATTTAGGGAAAAAGTATTCTTTATTGCCGACGCTCTTCCAATTCTTTGTCGTGACTCACAGACTCAATATACTGTAGCTGAGATTAATCCATCACTGTAGGGATCACAATCGGATACAGTGTTTAGTATCTATAACTCGCACGGACGTTTGACCAGTATGGTTTAAAATAATTTCTTTCCTTGGTGATAAAAGCTTCAAAGACTCAAGATGGCGATAGAGGGGCATACAAAGACAAAAAAATTGGATCCGTTTGCTGCACCCATGTAATTACTAATGCCACCCAAAAACAAAAAAACTTAATTTTTTTTAATTATCTATTTACCCTCATTCCCAACCTTTAGGTTGGTTGCCACCATCATCCTCCACCTCTGTCACCGCCCCCATCGTCCTTCGCCGCCTTTTTTTCCAACGAAACCCATTGCCGCTCTCCTCTTCCTCGTCCTACTCCATCCCCTTTCCTTTTTTTGTCCTCCTCTATTTTTTTCCGCACCAGAACCCCCAATAAGTTGCTGGTTCTCCTCGTCCTCCCCTTCCTTCTTCCTCCTCTTCCTTATGCTTGAATCCTAGCCGTTGGCCGATGTCGGTAGCAGCTCGTCAACACTATATCGATGGTTGCCCGCTAATGTTGTCGCAATGGGTATTTACCGATATCCCCATAATGATACTGGTACTTACCCATTGCAGCAATATTAGCCGGCAGTCACCGACATAGTATCGGCGGGCTAGCACCGACATCAGCCGGCGGGTAGGATTCATGCGCACGGAAGAAGAAGGGAGGAGAAAGCATGAAGGGGGAGGAGGAAGGAGGGCCAACTACTTTGGGTTCCGATACGGAGAAGATAGAGGAAGAAAGAGGAGGAAGAAAGAAAGGAGGAGCAAGAAAGACTAGGTGGGGTGGGCAGCTGGGCATGGATGACGACGACTGGGGGCTAGGAGCGAGGGGCCTTTTGAGGTTTGCTATGGGTCCGAGAGAACATGCCAAAACAATTTAGGGACCAAGAAAGATTCGGGTGCCATGTCAGGGGTAGGGCTGTTAATCGGTCGGGTTCGGGTTGGGCCACCCCATGTCTAGGCCCCGGCCCAAACTTACAAGTGTGTGCTCATAATTGTTCTGAGCCCAAATAAAAACTTTTGGGCTTGGCCCACATCCAGCCTATTTTTTTTTTTAAGCCCAAGCCAAATCTAGCCCAAACTAAGCCCGCATTTATAGCTCGGTACATGTCTTCATTTTTTTTTCCTTCTATTGATCACACAATAAAAGTAGAAAAATAGCACTGATTATGATATGCATTAAATTGATATATGTGAAATAATGCTCCTAAAGTCCAAGGTATCGATATTTGTGAAGTGTATGCTTTCAAAATTATGTATTCATTGTATATAAAAAATAAAATTATTTAGGCATTCAGTTCGGGCTTTTGGTCGGGTTAGTGGTTGTTCAACCTGGCCGACAACACATTCGGTCTTGAATGTTCAAGCCTCAAAGCCTAAGCTAACTTTGCCCAAATTAGGCCCAAATTGGGCTTGACTCGATAGGCCTCGGGATAACCTGAGCCCATTGACATCCCTTGTAGGGTCTCCTTAGTACTATAGCATCTACGGTTTCCTTTGAAATCCCTAAAATTTAAACAATACCACACGATCTTCCCCCAACTCCCACTATCTTCCATGGACTCCACTTGCCCCAAACCAACACGCTCTCTTCCCTCCTCCCCACCGACTCACCCCCAATTGCTTCCCTCCTCATGATCTCTCTCCACATACCCATCTTTGCATGGCACTATCCCTCATTTGCGCCCCCAATCACCTCCCTCCTCTTTTTCCCTCGGGTATGCATAAAATAGGAGACATATGGAGAAGGCATACAATAGGGGTAACAGAGGAAACAAGGAGATTTGTGTGTGTGTGTGTGTGTGTGTGTGTGTGTGTGTGTGTGTGTGTGGTGGTGGTGGTGGTGGGGGGGGGGGGGGGGGGGGGGGGTGGGGGGGGGGGGGTGTTTCAAGTCCCTCCCTGTGTTGCCGGGGATCCGCGCTAGTTGGAGAATAGTTGTGTTGAAATTTTTTGGACTTTTCTAAACAAACTTGTACTTACTAATTCCAACAGAGAATTGATATTGTCACAATGTTTTTTTATTATCTATCTGTTTTTTTATTGGTGGATGTCTCCAAACCCTTTCGGGCCAATTGACCCACTTCAGACTCAGATTGATTCCTCCGATAATGCACACCGATCCACTCAAAAGTTTCTTTTACGCACTCTAGGTAACTCGAGGGGTTAGGAATTGAACCTCCTCCTTACGAAAAGCATCAATTGCTTACCAGCTTCCCTATCCCCTGAGGATGATTATCTATCACAACCTTATGTATTGTACCCGGTCGCCCATATACATTACAAATAGGGCTGGCAAAGCACCTGAATTTGGGCCCTGACCCAATTGAGCCCGACCCACTTCGAATGAGTTTGGGCATATTGTTCTAGCTCGTGTGTCCAGAGCGTGGATTTTCTATATTAACATTAATAAAGTTGATTTTGGTTATTGCTTTAATTAGAATACTACTTTGGTATATGTTAATTCATATATATAATAAAAGACCCTAGGGAACACAGTAGGTTTACTGAGGCGCATGGTGGATCCATGCTTGGGAGACCCAATGAACCGGTTCTACGTAAACCTAGAACTATTTCACAGCTTTGGTGATGCCGGTCGCTTCAGCAAGAATAAGTTGTTAGCAGGTAGAGGATGTGGTGAAGTCTCCACCACGGGAACGTGGGATTCCCATTCACCTGACCAAGTACAATGATCGTGTTGAACAGGAACCAAGATGGTGCACAGTTCAGTGATCCAGACAATGGTGCATAAACTGTCTTACTACTATAGATAATCTGTCCTTAACCCTAAGAGACCATGTACACTGAGCCAACTAGTTGTATGGTGCTTTGATGTACCAATGTGTGCAGACCTACCATAGTCCAATACCACGGTATGTTGGGTTACCCAGTTGGCGCTAGAGTGGTATGCAATCCCTACAGGTCATCCGACTTCTAGTGTTGGATGGGTGCGTTTTGATGAGTCAATTTGTCCACATAATTAACCCAGGCCTGGTGGTTGTTAGTATGACTGACGACATTCCAGATGCTAGGCATAGCACCGGAAGGTGTATGGTATTATAGATGACAAGTCATCAAATCCTAGTCAGATGATCAATCGGAATTTGACGGTGCTCCCCACCGCCCCTAGTCGAATCATGGCACTAGTAATAGAAGGGACTAAGAATTACCAGAGTATAGTAGAGGAACAGGGTTACGAGGGAGTAACATTAGTTTAGGATCACTAGAGTTCAACTCACGTCACACTCTGGGTGGCTACGAGGGTTAATCGGATTAGGACTGATTAACGAAACTTTTGGTGGTGTCACCGGAACAGTTAATCAGGGATCCGATTGGAGCTAGAGATCCATGACCCTGAAGGTTCCACTTTGTCATTGTGTGTAGGAATTATTCCCCAACCTGGTTAGACACGTTGGATGCAAAGTAGCGCGATGAGCGTAAGCCCGAAGCTTAAGAACCTAATTCACATATATTAAGAGTCATAGGGGTTTTTTGGTAAATACTAAAATATGGCTTAGAACATATGAATATGGATCTTAAAATGAGTGGAATAATTCCTAGAGCTCTTAGGCGCTGACGGAACTCGATTCCAAGTACCGGCACCTCACTCTATCTCTCTTTCAATGTTACCCTTTTCGTAAGGGTGTTTTCGTCCAGGGTTCACGAGAGATAAGGGAAAACCCTAAAAATCGCCCCTCCCTCATCCCTATCTCTAGGGGTCCGGTCCAAGCATGCGTAAACACGCGATCTAGTGT
>OX393551.1:12012389-12193123 GCA_947650365.1 Chamaelirium japonicum
ACACTAGATCGCGTGTTAATTTTTTTTAATTATCTATTTACCCTCATTCTCAACCTTTAGGTCGGTTGCCACCATCATCCTCCACCTCTGTCGCTGCCCCCATCGTCCTTCACCGCCTTTTTTTCGAACGAAACCCATTGTCGCTCTCCTCTTCCTCCTCCTACTCCATCCTCTTTTCTTTTTTGTCCTCCTCTATTTTTTTCCGCACCGGAACCCCCAATAAGTTGATGGTTCTCCTCGTCCTCCCCTTCCTTCTTCCTCCTCTTCCTTATGCTTGAATCCTAGCCGCTGGCTGGCCGATGTCGGTAGCAGCTCGTCAACACTATATCGATGGTTGCCCGCTAATGTTGTCGCAATGGGTATTTACCGATATCCCCATAATGATACTGGTACTTACCCCATTGCAGCAATATCGGCGGGCAGTCACCGACATAGTATCGGCGGGCTAGCACGACATTGGCCGGCGGGTAGGATTCATGCGCAGGGAAGAAGGAGGGAGGAGAAAGCATGAAGGGGGAGGAGGAAGGAGGGCCAACTACTTTGGGTTCCGATGCGGAGAAGATAGAGGAAGAAAGAGGAGGAAGAAAGAAAGGAGGAGCAAGAAAGACTAGGTGGGGTGGGCAGCTGGGCATGGATGACGATGACTGGGGGCTAGGAGCGAGGGGCCTTTTGAGGTTTGCTATGGGTCCGAGAGAACATGCCAAAACAATTTGGGGACCAAGAAAGATTCGGGGTGCCATGTCAGGGGTAGGGCTATTAATCGGTCGGGTTCGGGTTGGGCCACCCCATGTCTAGGCCCCGGCCCAAACTTATAAGTGTGTGCTCATAATTGTACTGAGCCCAAATAAAAACTTTCGGGCTGGGCCCACATCCAGCCTATTTTTTTTTTTAAGCCCAAGCCAAATCTGGCCCAAATTAAGATCGCATTTATAGCACGATACATGTCTTCATTTTTTTTCTTCTATTGATCACACAATAAAAGTAGAAAAATAGCACTGATTGTGATATGCATTAAATTGATATATGTGAAATAATGCTCCTAAAGTCCAAGGTATCGATATTTGTGAAGTGTATGCTTTCAAAATTATGTATTCATTGTATATAAAAAATAAAATTATTTAGGCATTCAGTTCGGGTTTTTGGTCGGGTTAGTGGTTGTTCAACCTGGCCGACAACACATTCGGTCTTGAATGTTCAAGCCTCAAAGCCTAAGCTAACTTTGCCCAAATTGGCTTGACTCGATAGGCCTCGGGATAGCCTGAGCCCATTGACAGCCCTTGTAGGGTCTCCTTAGTACTATAGCATCTACGGTTTCCTTTGAAATCCCTAAAATTTAAACAATACCACACGATCTTCCCCCAACTCCCACTATCTTCCATGGACCCCACTCGCCCCCAAACCAACACGCTATCTTCCCTCCTCCCCACCGACTCACCCCCAATTGCTTCCCTCCTCATGATCTCTCTCCACATACCCATCTTTGCATGGCACTATCCCTCATTTGCGCCCCCAATCACCTCCCTCCTCTTTTTCCCTCAGGGTATGCATAAAATAGGAGACATATGGAGAAGGCATACAATAGGGGTAACAGAGGAAACAAGGAGAATTAGTGTGTGTGTGTGTGTGTGTGTGTGTGTGTGTGTGTGTGTGTGTGTGTGTGTGTGTGTGTGTGTGTGTGGTGGTGGTGATGTGGGGGGGGGGGGGGGGGGGGGGGGGGGTTCAAGTCCCTCCCTGTGTTGCCGGGGATCCGCGCTAGTTGTAGAATAGTTGTGTTGAAATTTTTTGGACTTTTCTAAACAAACTTGTACTTACTAATTCCAACAGAGAATTGATATTGTCACAATATTTTTTTATTATCTATCTGTTTTTTTATTGGTGGATGTCTCCAAACCTTTCAGGCAATTGACCCACTTCAGACTCAGATTGATTCCTCCGATAATGCACACCGATCCACTCAAAAGTTTCTTTACGCACTCTAGGTAACTCGAGGGGTTAGGAATTGAACCTCCTCCTTACGAAAAGCATCAATTGTTTACCAGCTTCCCTATCCCCTGAGGATGATTATCTATCACAACGTTATGTATTGTACCCGGTCGCCCATATAACATTACAAATAGGGCTGGCAAAGCACCTGAATTCGGGCCCTGGCCCAATTGAGCCTGACCCACTTCGAACGAGTTTGGGCATATTGTTCTAGCTCGTGTGTCCAGAGCGTGGATTTTCTGTATTAACATTAATAAAGTTGATTTTGGTTATTGCTTTAATTAGAATACCACTTTGTTGTATGTTAATTCATATATATAATAAAAGACCCTAGGGAACATAGTAGGTCACTGAGGCGCATGGTGGTTCCATGCTTGGGAGACCCAATGAACCGGTTATGCGTAAACCTATAACTATTTCATAGCTTTGGTGATGCCGGTCGCTTCAACAAGAATAAGTTGTTAGCAGGTAGAGGATGTGGTGAAGTCTCCACCACGGGAACGTGGGATTCTCATTCACCTGACCAAGTACGATGATCGTGTTGAACAGGAATCAAGATGGTGCACAGTTCAGTGATTTCAGACAATGGTGCATAAACTATCTTACTACTATAGATAATCTGTCCTTAACCCTAAGAGACCATGTACACTGAGCCAATTAGTTGTATGGTGCTTTGATGTACCAACGTGTGCAGACCTACCATAGTTCAATACCACGGTATATTGGGTTACCCAGTTGGTGCTAAAGTGGCATGCAATCCCTACACGTCATCCGACTTCTAGTGTTGGATAGGTGCGTTTTGATGAGTTAATTTGTCCACATAATTAACCCAGGCCTGGTGGTTGTTAGTATGACTGACGACATTCAAGATGCTAGGCATAGCACCGGAAGGTGTATCGTGTTATAGATGACAAGTCATCAAATCATAGTCAGATGATCAATCGAAATTTGACGGTGCTCCCTACCGCCCTAGTCGAATCATGGCACTAGTAATAGAAGGGACTAAGAATTACCAGAGTATAGTAGAGAACAGGGTTACGAGGGAGTAACATTAGTTTAGGATCACTAGAGTTCGACTCGCGTCACACTCTGGGTGGCTACGCGGGTTAATCGGATTAGGACTGATTAACAAAACTTTTGGTGTGTCACCGGAACAGTTAATTAGGGATCCGATTGGAGCTAGAGATCCAGGACCCTGAAGGTTCCACTTTGTCGTTGTGTGTAAGAATTGTTCACCAACCTGGTTAGAAACGTTGGATGCGAAGTAGCGCGATGGAGCGTAAGCCCGAAGCTTAAGAATCTAATTCACATATATTAAGAGTCATAGGGGTTTTTTGATAAATACTAAAATATGGCTTAGAACATATTGAATATGGATCTTAAAATGAGTGGAATAATTCCTGGAGCTCATAGGCGCTGACGGAACTCGATTCCGAGTACCGCACCTCACTCTATCTCTCTTTCAATGTTACCCTTTTTGTGAGGGCGTTTTCGTCCAGGCTTCACGAGAGATAAGGGAAAACCCTAAAAACCGCCCGTCCCTTATCCCTATCTCTAGGGGTTCAGTCCAAGCATGCATATAGCACTAGGGGGCCGGCCCTATAAGAGAATTAGAGAGAGAGGGGCCGGCCCTAGTGCCTCCCCTCTCATAAAACCCGACCCCCCCCCCCCCCCCTCTTCTCTCCCTCTGTGTGGTTTTGGCCAAGGAAGAAATAGGAAGAAGAGAAGAGAAGGAAGAAGAGAGAAAGATAAGGAGGAGATCTCACGGCTCGCCATCGTCTTCGCAACGCATTCCTCCGTCAGCTCGTAGTCCTTGCACTCAGAAAATAGGACTTCGAGGATTCCTCCCTTCGCAAAGGACAATGTGTCATCCGATAGCTTCCCTTGTGATTCACGTGCGGTTCATCATCGTTTCGTTCTCTTCGGATCATAGATCCACAAGGTATGATGGTTCTAAACACCTAACTAAATGCATGTATGTCTTTCGTAGATCGTATTATGCCTCTAGGGTGTCCGCACATATGTTAAGATTATAGATTTGTATGTAGATTATTTTGTAGAATTAATTGTAATGAAACATACACCATGAGATCTTCGGATCTATCTTTTGTTTTTGCTATGACTCTGATAATAGAATTTAATTCCAACACATATATCCAAAACCTTATATATATATATATAGGATCGATCATATATCTTGGTCCAAAATTAAAAGGGTCAAACCCAGACTTATATAGGTTTAGTCCGAACCGACCCACTTCTATGGTATATGGTCTAGCTGATCTCCTAGTCTCCCACTCATCTTTTTATTCAGTAGGATGACAAAGATATATTGCAGAAAGTATTAATATTTATTATAACCATTGCTTGTTTTTAGCCTAATTTATAAAACAATTACATGTATATTTGTAGAAAAAGAAAATTCTATATTACATGTTAGGCCAGTTCGGGTTATTTATAAACCAGCTATCCTCAAAATCGTGCAGAGATAAGTTTTGGAGATAAGTTGTCCATCCGATCTAATTGTATGTATCAAACACATCTCAATCTCCCCTCAAATCAAACGGATCAAAAAAACTCTCAAATCCCTCAAAACTGAAAGCCACATAATAACCGCCCCCCCCTAAAATCTCTCTCTCCCCGTCTCTCTCTCTCTCCGATCCCTCTCTGTTTTCTCCACGATCTCTCTTTCTCTCTCTGTCTCTCTTCCCCACGATCTCTCTCTCTCTCTACACCGATCGCACTCTCTCTCTCCTCTCTCTCTTTGATCTCTCTCTCTCTTCGTCTATCCCTAAAAATCACGTAGAGACAAGTTGTCCATCCGATCTAATTGTATGTATCAAATACATCTCAATCTCCCCTCAAATCAAACGGATCAAAAAACCCCTCAAATCCCTCAAAATTGAAGGCCACGTTAATAATTGCCCCCCCTGAAATCTATTTGATCAAATCGAACGGCAGAAACCCCCCCATAAAATCCCTCTCTCCCTATCTCTCTCTCTCTCTGATCCCTCTATGTTTTCCCCACGATCTCTCTCCGTCTCTCTTCCCTCACGATCTCTCTCTCCCCTCTCTCTCTTTCTATACCGATCGCACCCCGCTCTATCTCTTTCTCTCTCCGGTCTCTCTTTCTCTCTCTCCAATCTTATTATATGTTAGGTCAGTTCAGGTTATTTACAACCCTGCAATCCTCAAAATCGCGCGGAGACAAGTTGTCCATCCGATCTAATTGTACGTATCAAAAACATCTCAATCTCCCCCTCAAATCAAACGGATAAAAAAACCCCTCAAATCCCTCAAAACTGAAGGCCACATTAATAATTGCCCCCTTTGAAATCCATTCAATCAAATCGAATGACTGAACCCCCCCTAAAATCCCTCTTTCCCCGTTTCTCTCTCTCTCTCTGATCCCTCTCTGTCTTCCCCATGATCTCTCTCTTTCTCTGTCTCTCTTCCCCACAATCTCTATCTCACTCTCTCTCTGTCTATCCCTCAAAATCGTGTAGAGACAGGTTGTCTATCCGATCTAATTGTACGTATCAAACACATCTCAATCTCCCCCTCAAATCAAACGGATAAAAAAATTCCTCCAATCCCTCAAAACTGAAGGCCACGTTGTTAATAACCGTCCCCCCTGAAATCCATTTGATCAAATCGAACGACTGAAACCCCCCCTAAAATCCCTCTCTCTCTCTCTCTCTCTCTCTCTCTCTCTCTCTCTCTCCGATCCTCTCTGACTTCCCCACGATCTCTCTCTCTACACCGATCACCCCCTCCATCTCTCTCTCTCTCTCTCTCCGTGTCTATCTCTCTCTTTCTCTCCATGTCTCTCTCTTCCCCATAATCTCTATCTCTCCGCCTCTCTTCCCCACGATCTCTCCCTCTCTCTCTTCCCCATTGAGGTAGGAGGGTTGGGGCGGGGGGGTTGCATCGAAGGCACCCATGCCAATTGGCACGGGCATTCGCTAGTATGCTATTAAGCTCGATTGATATTTAACTAGTGCACTGGGCATGTGTGTAGCACGTGCAACAGTTATTGATCTATGGACCCTTATACATATTCACAAATTAAAAATAGGTATTTTAGTATATGTATGGACACATGAAAATAATGATAGGGGAATAAGGGCATATTGGCAATTTTTGTAGGGCCACAATGGGAAGTACAAGAATGCAACACTTTCTTCCTTTTATTTTAATGACATAGGATCGGAATATGGGGTATAGTATATGTCCACTATATATATGTCAAACCTTGTACAAGGTTTGTATCCATACCTAAAAATACATTTGTACCCATATCCGTACCCGATGTTTCAGGTCAAGATCGGGTCACAATTTAGAGGGGCAATTGGGCTTCGGATAAGGATATTGGGGTATCCATACCCATACCCGAAAGTTAATCGGGTAGAGTTCCTATGCCTATACTCTATCCAAACATTTTCCTTGATGTTGTTTTTAAACATAGGATTGAGAAGGGTAAAATAGGATACAAAATGTAGGATGGAAAGAAGAATGGGTTAGCGAGATTGCCTTTCTCATTATAGCCCTTGTTTTTTTAATGAAAAAATAAGATTCAATTGATTAGTGGGAAAGAAGAGAAGGGTAAAGTGGGAAATAAAAGTAGGATGGACAAAAGAGTGGGTTAGTAGGATTGCTATTACCATAATAACCCTTGGTTTTTTAAATGGATAAATAAGACTCAATTGATTAGTGGCAAAAGGGTACTATTCTTGGATGATATTTGTGATTTGTGTAGAGATAAAACGAGAAAACCAAAAATGGTATATTACTATCCTAGCTCTGTGTTTCTTTTCATGACATATGATTCAAAATACTATGTATGGATTAATATATATGGTAAAGGGTAAAATAGGAACATATGTAAAGGATGGAAGGATATAAAGACCCAAAACCGCGGATTGATTTGGGGGAGTATGGATTAACCCTAGTTAAAAAAAAAAGGCTAGTTGAGTTTTAGGAGCAGGGCTGGCTCATTTCCAGCCTTGATTACTAACTCACTCCTCAATGGGTTTTCTAGCCGTTTCATAGTCACATAGTAAATCGAGTGTGGTATGTCAATGGATGTGTATTGTAAAAAAAGAAAAAAAAAGCAGGTGACTATATCAGCTTATTCTAATAATGTACGAAAGTACTTAATTTATCTTTATTTTTTAATTCCTAGTATTCCACTCACGCATTCCCTCTATGCGTCTGTTTATTCAAACCTATGGAACTAGTAATGGTATCTGAATTAGTCTCGGCACCCAGCCCATTTCGTCCTTTTTAGTCTTGGTTCCTACGATATACCTAAAATATCATTTTTCTCTTCCCGACCACCCCCATTGTGCTCCGCCACCCCAGTGTCTTCCACTGTCGCCGCCTCCTTCCAAATACGTCCCTAGCAATCCTTCTCCTCCCTCCTTCCTGCCTTTTCCCCCTTCCTCCACCGCCGCCTCCTCCTTCTTAAGTCGACCCCCTGCCACCCTCTTCCTCCTCCATCCTTCCTTCTCCTCCTCCTCATCCTCCATATATGCCAACATTGTAATGGCACGCCGGCCTGCATCTACCGATCGTGACCTCCGGCTCAGGGTTAGGGTTTAGGTGGGGGAAGAAGATGAGGAGGAAGGAGAATTACGAGGAGGAGGAGGAAGGAGGGAAGAGGAAGAGGAGAAGGAAGGAGATAGAGGGAGGAGGAGGAGGGTGGCGGATGTGGATGGGGGTGGCGACCGAGGTGGAGCGGGATGGGTGCGCAATCATGACCAGATAGAGATTGGGGATGAGAGTAAAAATAAATTTTTTTATTTTTGAAGTAGTGGGTGCCATCACTAATTCCGTGGGTGCGAGTAGATGAGTCCTTCCCTCCATATCTATCCGAACTATAATTTCCCTCTTCCCCCCTCGGTTTCCGCTCTCCACTTTCCCTAACCCTGCCTCCCGCCCCACCCCCCCTCTCCCCACCCCCAAATCTCAGATCCCTGATCGGAGCCCTAATTCCGCCTCCTATCCTACCTTCGACCTCCCGGCCGGCTGACCGGATACTCAAGATCGCCGCACCCCTCGAGATCCGTCCCACCGGAGCGAGGGTTTTGGTCTCGAACCTTCTCCCCGCCTCCGATCTCTTACCCTATCCTATTTTTCCTTCGTTGTTTATCTTGGATTATATGTCTGGCGGCCGGATGGCGGCGAAATGCTCAGGGCAGACGACAGCCGGGCAGATCTTCCTTCCGCTCAAGCGGCACCAGCCGTTCCCCTCGGTGAGGCCCCCGTTCGTGTCTCCCGACGAGTACCACCGGTTCTCCTCAGCTGGCGACCGCCGGACGGTTGATAAGGCGGCCGAGGCCCTCGTCGTCAAGACTCCAGTGAGTATCAGGGAGGGTTTCGGTTCTTGTGACGCTGCTGAAACCGAATTATATCTGTGGTTTGATCGTTATTGTCTTTTTTTTTAAATCGAAAAATTACTGATTTATTTTCTTTGATTTTCCAGAAATTCATGAACTGAATACATGTTATGATATCTGTGCTACTTCTGATGTGTGTGGTATATCAGCGAAGTATTCATTTTGTTTTCCTTCAAGACTTTGGGCACCATTCACTGTAAATGTTTATTGTTGTCTGAATCTCACCTCTCTGCTGGATATATGTTATGATCTAACTATATTTTCTGAGATAATTACACCGTTTCATGTTTATGAAAGTAGAATCGCAGTGAGTGATCTCAGGAAAAACTTTTATATACAATAACCCATTGGGCGAATGTGAGTCGGTCTTCAGAATTTGCATATCTTAGAGTTGGAATCGGAAGAAACATCTTTCGTATCAGATATTCCCTGTGGCTCATGATTCATGAACAGATTTGTTATTCGACGAAAAATATGGACTTTTGATGACAGAAAAGGCCTAGAGTCCCATCGAGTTGGGCATTTGTAGTTATTCTTTTCATCCTCAATGTGCAGTGCGTTGTATATGATGGGACCTATAAATATGAGACGAAAATTGAATAGAAAGTAGAATTAGGCTCATCACATCTCGCAATGGACCCACAAAACTCAATAGTATAATTGTTCTTCATGCAAGTCTTCATGCAAGTCACATGGGAAATTGTTACATTGCAAGTCTTTGGCTTATAATTTGTGCGACAAAGATAAATGCAATTCCTACTTTCTCCGTCTAGACTCTTTCCTAGTCTAAGGGAACAATGGAGGGATTTCCCTAGTAGTATGATCTTAATCTGTGTCAATGTTTAAAAAGGCGAAAGGCGTACCGAGTCGTTTTTCCTCTAGAGAGGTGAGGCGTAAGTCTCAAGGCGCACCGATGTGTAAGCCTCAAATTTTTTTGAGGCGTTTTGGTAAAAAAAAAAAATTAAAGAAGAAAAACTTCAGAATAAATACTATTATTGAATGTGTAATAATAATTGAACTAGATATGCATAATAAATCACAATGTATTAGAAAATATCTTATATGACACGATTGAGCTCTCCTCGAGCAATCTAATAACAAAATAAAGTCAAATTGCTCAAACACGCTTAATTCTTTAATATTCAAGATAATAATTAAAGTAGCAATTAACAAGTAATATCAAACAATAAAATACGAATATATGACTAACATTGTCAAGATTCAAAAAAAAAAAAAAAAACAATGATACAAATACATGAAATGGTAAAATACAAAGAAAAAATCATAGAAAAAACTAGTAGAAGAAGCAAGATCATGATCTATACCTTTAAACTTGAAACAAATCTTGATCTCTCACTTGTAGTTGGTAGACAATCCACAAAGAAGAAGAAGACAACTTCGGAATTAAGATCGGAAAAGAAATGAGCACTAAATCTTGATTTTGGGTTTTTGAAGGCAAAGGGGTTTCAAAACATAAAAAGATCTAAAATGGTTTAGGAGATTTCAATGGGTGAAAAAAGGGCACATGGGGGCGATTTACATATTAAACCCTTTGTGCCCCTTCCACACCAAATATTGGTTTTAACCCCTCCCCGCCCTATGTTTCACGCCTGGAGCACGAGACTTACGTCTCGAATGCCTTGAGGCGCTCATCGGACAAAAGCATACACCTTTTGATGCAGAGGTGTTGGTTTTTTATATGTGGCTGTTGAGGCGTGCGCCTCGAGGCAACACAGGACTGCCTCACTTCGAGGCGGGCCTCGAGGCGTAAGCCTCAAACGCCTTTTTAAACACGACTTGAAACAAATCTTGATCTTTCACTTGTAGTTGGTAGACAATCCACAAAGAAGAAGAATACAACTTCGGAATTAAGATCGGAAAAGAAATGAGCACTAAATCTTGATTTTGGGTTTTTGAAGGCAAAGGGGTTTCAAAACATAAAAAGATCTAAAATGGTTTAGGAGATTTCAATGGGTAAAAAAAGGGCACATGGGGGCGATTTACATATCAAACCCTTTGTGCCCCTTCCACACCAAATATTGGTTTTAACCCCTCCCCGCCCTATGTTTCACGCCTGGAGCACGAGACTTACGTCTCGAATGCCTTGAGGCGCTCATCGGACAAAAGCATACACCTTTTGATGCAGAGGTGTTGGTTTTTTATATGTGGCTGTTGAGGCGTGCGCCTCGAGGCAACACAGGACTGCCTCACTTCGAGGCGGGCCTCGAGGCGTAAGCCTCAAACGCCTTTTTAAACACGGATCTGTGTAACCAACAAGGTATGTCTCCTTGCCAACTGACTAGGTTTCTTGGCATTCCCCTCTCTTGCCACGTTATCTTGGCCAGGTTTTTGGCACCAATTTTTGACTGGTTGTTGACAGCTCATCAGAAAATTTTTATCAATCATCCTTGTAATCAAACCCATCTTGATGGGATGACGTTCGAATGCGAATGCTGATATTGATGTGGATATTGGACATAGATAGTAACCAAACTAGAATTTAAGTATGATTTAATATGGATGCATGTTTGGATCCTACAGTACTTATTGGATACGAATGCTAGCTTGTATCCTCCTGAAGTAATTCTGATTGGATGTTGATTATGCTATGATTTGACCTGAATTCAACTCGTTGCCATCCCTGAGTAAACTGGAGTGTAAAATAACTTGATACTGAAGTAGATGAAAGATTATAGGTTCAAATGTGCTACCTTTACCGAAAATTAGGACTCCTAAGGATTTATGAGGGACATTGAATTGGAAAAATGCAATTACTAACTGCGGTGAAATTCTTTTGCCATTGGAGTCCCCATTAGCTTCCTTGAACAAATAGGGGCCATGAATAAGCACGCCATGATAAAAGAGAAAAAACATCTTGAATTTTACAGTGAATTCAATGTTAAACTTGTCACCCCCCTAAACATTCTTGAAACCTACTCCAAACATAGTAATGTTGGAAGTACAATTATCTTAACTTGTATACGATCAAACTAAGACTCCTTACATAGTTTCTTAACTAAGAACTCTAGTCACATCCAATGTTTTTAGACTCGGACTCGGAAAGCGACTCGTTACAGCCCTTAGCGACGCGACTCGGAAGAGTCGACTCGTGGCGCGTAAGAGTCATAAACATAGTGACTCGTTGGATTAATATATATAATATTAGATAAAATAGTAAAAATTTGGAAAAACTTAGAGATATATATTGCATTCATATGCCAAATAATATCACAAAATGCATCAATGTCATGCAACTATCAAAATATAATGGATAAAAACGACCGATCGAGTCAGGAACGAGTCTGACCTTGACTCGGACGAGTCATGGGACGAGTCAGACCATGACTCGTCCGAGTCAGACATGAGTCAGACCATGACTCGGACGAGTCAGGTGGCC
This sequence comes from Chamaelirium japonicum, assembly GCA_947650365.1. Taxonomy (NCBI): domain Eukaryota; kingdom Viridiplantae; phylum Streptophyta; class Magnoliopsida; order Liliales; family Melanthiaceae; genus Chamaelirium; species Chamaelirium japonicum. The sequence goes on from OX393551.1 coordinate 12,024,171, forward strand.
TGCGAGTCACTGGTCCGAGTCGGGTCGAAATCGAGTCCGAGTCGAGTCAAAACGAGTCGACTCGTCCGAGTCAGAACGAGTCTGAAAACACTGGTCACATCTAAATATTTAACCTAAAAATAGTCTGAAAATTACATGAGAATCATCCAGAAATCAAAATTAAAATCAAAATATCTAAAATCCTTTACTCTTCCAAACTTTTAGGATTTCTAGATTGACGAGGGAGGAACCTTGCCAAGTTAAGAGATCCTGTTTGAGTAGAAATCCTAATTTAATAGGGGATCCTATCACGTTTAGAGATTGTTAAAGTAGAAATCTTGTTCCTGATTGAGGTAAGTATCATAGGAAACTTAAGAAATGTCCTCTCTTCGTCTCTTGAATTTTATCAATTGATGTACACCTTCACTCATTGATTTAGCCTTTTTTCCTTTGCATGACCTACATCCCAGTAGACTACACTCTAAACCGGTAGTATCTGTTCCTTTTCTGTATCAATGTGATCCAAGTTGAAGATGTGTCATTTGTGTTTTATGATTTCTAGGAATACAACCTATGAAACAGGCTTTGAGTTTCGTTGCATTTAGAAAAGTAATATTTGTTTGCTAGAAGTCATTTAGGACTAGTGGATATGCTATATTTTTCAACGTTCGCATAGCACTCAATACTTGTTTGGATGCTAGATGCTTGCACCATATATTTGCGTAATTGCTCTAAGCGAAGAAGTCATTTAGGACTAGGGGATATGCTAATATTATTCAATGTCCGCATAGGAGTCAAAATACTTGCACCATTTTATGGTAGTCGAACATTTATTAGAATGGGACTATTGAGATAAGTTTTGATGGTTTTTATTAGAATGGGACTGTTGAGATAAGTTTGATGGTTTCTCCTTTTATTTCCTTAAACAATAGGTCTGTCACTAAAAATGATGTTCTTTAGAATTAAGGGCAAATAACAAAGATCTCCCCTGAACTATACACCCATTTCATATTGGTCCCTCAAAAGTTTTTCGTTTTTGGAACAATTTGAACCCTGAACTATGCTCCATCTGCATTTAGCCCCCTCCTTTATCTTTTTCTTCCCAAAACACCCTTATCAATTTTCAATCAGACTCAAAATTATTTTAAAATAAAATATTTAACTTATACTTACTAGGACAAAGGCATTTTCGAAATAAAAGTTGACGGAGGGGGCTAAATGCAGACGGAGCATAGTTCTGGGTTCAAATTGTTCTTAAAAAATGTTGAGGGACCAATATGAAATGAGGTGTATAGTTCAAGGAGGTTTTTGTAATCTGCCCTAGAATTAATAAAGCCCAAGAGGCATCCAAATCATTTAAGAAAAGGATATTTTTTTTGAAGAAGGGAAAGTGGCTGTATTCTATGAATTTTGGTATAGACCAATAAGAGTTTATAGTTACTTTTACCAGAAGGATACAATCCTGAAATCAGGTCTCAGGATGTAACTTCCTTGGACCTTCCTCAAGTAGTGGTAAGGAGATATCAAGTTTGCACTTTTTGATGAAAATGGGATAAAGGCAATCTAAAAGAAGTTGTGAATCCTATATCCATGCGTCTCCTCTAAACTCCTCGTCGTCCTTGATGTCTTCATCCATATGAATATGATGACAATTTCTGGCCTTTCCTTCAAGGGAAATATATAGTTTTTATCTCCAAATTCGTCAGTTCTTTTGAAGGGTTTGATGACAATTTCTGGCCTTTCCTTCAAGGGAAAAATATAGCTCTTATCTCCAAAGTTTTCAGTTCTTTTGAAGGGTTTGTGCTGTTCTGGATCATCCAATAATAACAGCTTGATCATTCTGAGCAGCAGATGCATCCTGTGCATATTTGACGCACATGACTGGCTATGATAAGATGTAAGGGAAGCTAAGATTTTATTTCTTAATGGAGATATTTTATTTTCTATTTTGAGGCATGTTTTTGGATTGTTCTGTTTCGATTCTAGAATAAGTTTGAAGACCAGCGTTATTTATGTACAATGAACTTTTATAGTGTTGAAACTTTCATTTATTTATATTTATTGGATCCTAGAATTGTTTAAATGTGCTTTTTGTAGAAGTGTTTAAATGTGATTCCTGTAGTTATTGTATAAGCTAAGGTCACATATCTATAGTTCTTGATGTTACGGATCTTACGGTATTTTTTGAACAAAGTATGTGTTGGTAGTTCAGGAGGTATCATAAGTTGGTTAGGAGTCTTGGAATTAGGAGGATTGTTTGGGCTTCTTGGAATGCTGTTAAATGTTCCTCCTATTCCTATTCATGTGATATGATTCGGATAAGTTCATGTGGCTCTTTAGGTGGATGTTTGGATGCATCAATATTATGCCATTTTTACTGATGAAATCAACTACTGACGCATATTATACAATAAAGGCACAACTTGTGAAGTCAAAGCGGAAGTCGGAACAAGAGGATACCGAAGCCTCTGAAACAAATGAGTGGATAACCCCTCCTGGATATGCTGAAGTGATTACCAGCCCCCTAAACACACCTGTATCAGGAAAAGGAGGTAGAGTCTATGGCAAGTCAAAACCGAAGTACAATACATCTGGACCTCAAACCGCTATGTTGGATGCTGGTTAGTAGTCCTGCTAATTATCTCACTTCATTCTCAGAAGAGTTTTCTTAAACGAGCTTTCATCGAATCCAATTTAAAATTTCTGTATGGTGTGACTGAGAGCATTGGTTGTTGCGATGCTTCTGATTAAAATCACTATGCTTATTGCTAACAGCCTTCTGGTCAAGTTAGCTCCAGCCTACTTTGAAATGATGATTAATAGACGTGTGATTTGATTTGCAGGTTCTCCTAGCAATTCTATCAACCCGGTTGCTACTTGTCGTTATGACAACTCTCTAGGTGATTGACATGATTGCTTTATCTATGATAATATTTTTGATCATAAATATTATGATAACGTGGGTAAACTAATTTGAACAAACAAAGACTTGAAAATAATTACTCACTAGCTTTTAAAACTGATGAAACCATCAGGGAAAATTGCTAGCTTGTGCTGCTGATAATTAATGCTGCAATACTTATTCAGGACTTCTGACAAAAAAGTTCATCAATCTGCTAAAAAATGCACAGGATGGCATTCTTGATTTGAACAAAGCTGCAGAAGCTCTGGAGGTAAGCTGATAACTTTCTTTGAGAATTCTCATTGTATAGCAACCCAAAAAATCATCATCTTAAGTTCTTAACCAATATTTTCTAAAATGCTCTTCTGCAACAGGTGCAAAAGAGGCGGATATACGACATCACAAATGTCTTGGAAGGAATCGAACTGATTGAAAAGAAATTTAAAAACAGAATACGTTGGAAGTAGTGCATCAGTGTCCTTTCACATCTTTACTGATTTTGTCTTTGTCCTTCTCTTATTACTTCTCCTAGAATACATAAGAATACAGCACATGAGAATTTAGTTAGGATTTTCATGACAGGGGGCTTGATGACTCAAGACCGGGAGAGGTTGATGGTCTTCCATTTTTACAGGTATGTGGGAGTGACAGTTCCTTTATATGCACACATTTGTTTTGAAGATGTTGTGGAAATCAGTTCTTATGCAGCTTCTTTCATCTCGCTAATCAGCCTTAATCTAACCCTGTTGATATTGCTTTTTGCTTGGAGCCTTTGTTTTAGACTTTTATTTTTATTTTTTTCCCGTATAATTAGTTTCAGAGTCTAACCTGTGTTCCTTCTTTCACTTTTCAGGCAGAAGTTGAAAACCTTTCCATGAAAGAGCGAAATTTAGATAACAGTATAAGGTATAATAATAGTCAAGCTTTAAACTTCTCTTGTATTTGAGATCTTGGTATCAGCCTAAGACTTTTAGATTCTTTGCAGCGAAATGCAAGAAAGTCTAAAGGAGCTTAGTGAAGATGAAACCAATCAAAAGTAGGTTTTATCTTTCTAATTCATGTGACTATACTTAGTTGCTTAAAATCAATTAACCGTCAGTTTGTCTTTATTATTTCTTTTAATTGTTATAGGTGGCTATATGTGACTGAAGATGATATCAAGGGACTACCCTGCTTTCAGGTTTGATTTGTTGGCTTGTAGAATTAATCATGATATTGTCCGGATCTGCCAATAAAATGAATGTTTGCATTGTTTTCAATGTTCTAAAAAGCGCTAGGTGCTAGTCGGGCGGTGGGGGACCTTCTATCGCTTAGGCCACACATACGCTTTTTTACTTTTTTTTTAATATTATATATGATATATATATTTTTAACTTACTATAAATTTAAGATTATCCCAAATATTATTTTAAAGTGCATGTATTATTTACATAACCATAAAATCAAGATTAACAAGAACAAAAGCAAGCATGATATTATCTTAGATAATATCATAATATCCATAATTTTAGTACATTCTAAATCATAAATTTATGATTATCAATAATAGAATAGCATCTATACATGTTCTAGTGCTTAGGCCTGCCTAAGTGGTCATCTAGCCCCGCCTAGGACCGTCTAGGCAGCCGTTTAGTCCCGCCTAAAGGCCTGGCCGCTTTTTTGCACTGCTTAGGACTAGGTTAGGCGGTGGGGGGCCTTCTAGCATAGGCAGCTTTTTAGAACACTGATTGTTTTGTTGTTTGACATTTCGTACTTCCATAACTACAGCCAGTGAGCCTTGTCCAACTTTATGAGGTCAACTGTATGACTTCTCACCATTTTTTCCCTATTAGAGTCAACAAAGACCTAACATTGACAAAAAATAATTAGCATTACCTTTTAATGATTCTAAGAGAATGCAAGACATGCAAGGAAATTCACTATTGGAGTGCAAAAGTCCTCTGTGTTCTTTGGCTATGACCCCTCTTTCTTAAAGTATAAATATACCCTATGCATAAAGTTGCACAATTGGTCAAATACCCAAAATTTATGAAACAAGGAAAACTAATGTATGTACAATGCAAATTGTGCTACTCGAATGCACATCAATCTCTTACCCTCACCTCAAAATCACTGAGAGTCCACTACCTCTGTAGTCAAAGCGTTGCCTAGGTGTTTTGGATCTCTGGGCTCCTAGGCGACCCCTAGGCGTTTTCTCTAGGCTGCCTAGGACCGCCTGGCGCCTAGGCGACGAGGACTGCCTAGGCACCTAGGCAGTTTTTTCACTTGACACAATTTGGGATTTTTCCAAAATTGAATTGAATTAACCATAATTGAGTTGTATTAACTCAAAATTTAGTTACATTAACTCATTTAATTGAACAAACTCAAAATTGAGTCAAATTAACTCAAAATTAAGTAAAATTAACTCAAATTGAGTAAAATCAACTCAAATTCTTATGATGAGTTCATAAGAACTTGGGGGTCTTTCAAAATGGAATTGAATTAACTCAAAATTGAGTTGAATTTAAATATTTATAATATATATAAAAATATTTATATATTTAATAATTACTCGCCGCCTAGGCAATGCCGCACCGCTTCGCCTAGACATGCCAAAACGCCTAGTTGCCGCATTAACTACACTGTCCAATACTTGTTTTGTATATGTGATGTATAAGGAACCAAGGAAGTGATGGAGCACGGTGGTGAAAAGTGATGGATGAACTTGCATCAACCTTAATGTGATGTGTCCATCACTGAAAATCGTGAAGCAGTTTAGATTGCATTCTGCTTATTAGAGTAGATTGAACATGACACCCGTATCTAAAGGAAGTGGCAAAGCTTCTCATTAACAGCAACATACAGTGGCCTCATGAAAAAACCGGGGCTTGTGATTCATGCGTATAGCTGCAAGAAATGACCGAAACCATGAAGAATAATAGATGGACTCTCTCCAAGGATACAATTCGGAACCCCAACTGCCTGCCAACTTGTGATGATGCTTCCTGTGGTTGGGTGGTGCTGGAATTTGGTAATGTTTTGACCATGACAACGGGAGCAAACAGTAGATGCGACAAACTAATCCAATGATCTGATCAAGGAGATGCAACTATGATCTCCAACAATGTTTAAAAAGGCGAAAGGCGTACCGAGGCGTTTTTCCACTGGAGAGGCGAGGCGTAAGCCTCAAGGCGCACTGAGGCGTAAGCCTCGAATTTTTTCGAGGCGTTTTGGTAAATAAAAGTTAAAAAAAGAAATCAGAATAAATACTATTATTGAATGTGTAATATTAATTGAACTAGATATGCTGCATATGCATAATAAATCACAATATGTTATAAAATCTTATATGACACGATTGAGGGCTCCATCAAGCAATCTAACAACAAAATAGAAAGTCAAATTGCTCAAACACGCTTAATTCTTTAATATTCATGATATTAATTAAAATAGCAACTAACAAATAATAATAAACAATAAAATACGAATATAGGACTAACATTGTCAAGATTAAAAAAATAACAAATGATGATACAAATACAAAGAAAAATTCATAGAAAAACCTAGTAGAAGATACAAGATCATGATCCATACCTCTAAACTTGAAATAAATCTTTATCTCTCACAGTCTCACATGTAGTTGGTAGACAATCCACAAAGAAGAATACAACTTCGAAATCAAAATCGGAAAATAAATGCGCACTAGATCTTGATTTTGGGTTTTTGGAGACAAGGGGGTTTCAAAACCTAAAGAGATCTAAAAGTATTTAGGAGGTTTCAATGGGTGAAAAAAGGGTCCATAAGGACGATTTACATATCAATCCCTTAGTGACCCCCACACCAAACATTGGTTTTAACCCCTCCACGCCCTATGTTTCACGTTTGGTGCAAGAGGCGTATGCCTTGAATGCCTTAAAGTGTGCCTCGAACTAAGGCGTAAGCCTCTTGATGCAGAGGCGTGGCCTTTTTATATGTGGCTGCTGAGGCGTAAGCCTCGAGGTAGCACATGACCGCCTCACCTTGAGGCGGGCCTCGAGGCGTAAGCCTCGAACGCCTTTTTAAACATTGATCTCCAACAATAGCTGTTGGTTGTTGGTTGTTGGCATTCTAGGTAGTCAAAATTGCTTATGCTAACATCAATTCTTGAGAAGCTAAGTGGGATGGATTTCACACTGTTACAGTCCTCCACTAATGAGTGCAAACAAATGTATCCACTTGCAGTAAGGGCATGACAGCATATCACAAGAATTCATGTGACTTAACAAATCTCTAACATGTTGCTAACGCAATGTTAACCCTCAACCTTTTACGGCCGCAATTTTATTTACAATTGAACTTACTATGACTACTGTTATCTGGTAACTACTGCTGATTTACAGTTTTTTTTTCTTCTGTTCTGATTTATAATATATTTTTAATTTTTTCAGAATGAAACCCTAATTGCAATTAAAGCACCTCATGGTACTACCTTAGAAGTCCCAGATCCTGATGAGGTTAGAATAGACAAGAAGGGGCTTGAAGAAGTTGCTTATTACTTATTAGTTGATTCTCTTTTGGTTTCTGAGTAGGTTAAAAGTGTCTCCTTTGCATTAACCAGGTAGTTGACTGTCCTCAGAGGAGATATAGAATTGTCCTTAGAAGCACGATGGGCCCCATCGATGTTTACCTTGTGAGGTATATGAGTTGGCGTAGCTAAAACAAAGCATGCATCTGATTTGCAGTGTGCTGATTGATTGCTTTTGCTTTGATGTTTTCAGTCAATTTGAGGAGAAGTTTGAGGAGATGAGCGGAGTACAGGCACACGCAAGTTTCCCACATACATGGAATTCGGGGTCTGTTGACAACCTGACATTGGCAACGGTTACAACAAATAGCGGAGTGAAGGAGCTTGAGATCCAAGAAACTCATGGGACTTGTGCTGATGTAAATGCCTCACAGGACTTTGTTGGTGGGATGATGAAGATCGTTCCTTCAGACGTCGATGTAAGTTCACTTATTTAACTTAGATTTTTATCTGTCCAATCAGCACCTGGCTTCTATATATCGGACATGCTCTTGGTTAAGAATATTTCTCCTCTTTGCTGCAGACAGACGCTGATTACTGGCTTCTATCTGATGATGGGGTCAGCACTACTGACATTTGGAATACGGCTCGTATCCTTTAAACTACTACGTATCCCTTCTTTGTTCCTCGAAATTATTTACATTTGCAAATGTGGAATGGAAATCCATAACTCTTTCTACAGCTGAGGTTCAATGGGATGTGGAAGGTAGACTTAATTCAGAGGACTTCATTATGGATCGTGTCAGCACACCTCGGCCTCAAACTCCATCTGGTGCTAATTCCATGAGGAGATGAGTGAATATTTAATTAATTGGAGTCCATAATCTCAGGTCTGTACCTTTTTCATCAGAAATCAAGGTTAATCAAGCTCCACGATTAGCAGTGTCGAGAGTTCAACTCTGTACCTGAGAGTCGATCAGCGCTCTTAGTTGTAAACTAAACACTAGCGTGATAGGCTGTTGTTAGAGCTGTTGGTGGCCTAGTGTGAATAGCTGGGTAAGAAGAGAGCTACTCCTATGTACAGCTGGGTGATGTATCTGATCATGAGGCATAAATGTAGAGCTATTGAAATCCTTGTTTTGCTTTATGTCCAGAACCTGAAGCACTCCCATTAAGATAGAGCAACTTAAATGTGTGAAGCGACCGGCGCCGCAATCTTATATAACTGCTCTCTTTGCTTTTTTTTTTTAACGTCCGTTGGGTATGATGATTTCTTGGTTCCAAGTTCTGTTTAAGCCTGCTACAAATCAAATCATAAGCATGGCAATGCAATCTGTTAAAATTTCCTCAGTTTTTTCAGGTGCGGATTAGCAACCAATGACCCATTGAGTTCGAACTCTATGACCGAATCAGACTATGTTACCTTATAAATGTCAGGTAAGTCTTTTTTCTTCAATTTTTTTTTTAGTTTATTGAAGATGAGCAGCTAATAATAGCTATCATGATATTTGGAATGTTGGGATTAAGCTTATTGGTTATGCTTATTTACATGTGAGAATCTGATATTATGCTTATTAATATTAATCATGGAATTAAGCTTATGAGTCACACTATGATGTTGTGGAAGATGATGATAGAACAGTTAAGAAAAAATAACAATATTTTGGGAGAATCAATTTGGAATTTTGGATTAGGCCAAAAAGGTCAATAATGGAGGCTATTTTTGCCGAGGGACTAATGAAAGATTTGGAGAGAATCTTTGTATGGTTTTATCGACTTAGAAAGCCCCTATGATAGAGTACCATGGTATGTAATTTGGTGGGGTTAAAGAAGCATTGGGGTGTCTATTACATAGAAATTATGGATGGCATGTCTGTGGGAATAACTAGTCTGAGAAATTGATAGCCACCAAACACTATAATGAGAATATGGGATTGTTTTAGGTTATCTTGGATCGATTATACAAAGTAATGCAAAAAATTGATGGGACTATTTGCAATATAGTTAGAATTTGTTGGATGAAGTGGAGAGAACCCCGAGGGGTTTTTTGCGATCAACGCATCACTTTAAATACTTGGGTGGGGGAGATGGATTTAGTTAGAATAGACGTCGGAAAACTTATACCGTCAATAGAGAGGATCTTTAATGGGAATGACAAGCAAGAACAAATTACAAAGTCGATCATCTGATGATCTTTGATGGGAAATTTCCATATAAAATTCAGTAGCATGCAAAAAAATAAAAACTTCTTGACAATTACTTTTCTGAAAGAGAAATCACGATATTTAGAATGGTTGCTACTTATAGAGGAAACTGAGAAGTTGCTTGCCGCATGGAATGATAAATACCTTTTGTTGGGGGAGGCATTACCATTAGATGAAGTGGGAGGCTGTTTACGAGGAGAAAGCTCATGGAGAATTGGGGGTCTTTTAACTCAAGGGATTTCAACAAAGGTATGCTTGAAAAGTAGTGGAGAATTCGAAAAGGACAACAAGAGTGAGATTCGGTATCCCAACGTTTGAAGATCTATTGTGTTAATGTCATTGTTGTATTCTTCTCAAAAGACAACAAGAGTGGGAGTCGAAGTAAGCACATCGATATAAAGTATCTTTATGTTTGAGACGATCAAATAGATGGTAAAGTTTTGTTGAACATATAGGTGTAGAGTTTATGGATGTTGATTCAATGACTAAGGAGCTACCACATATTTAGTATAAGGGTTATGTGGATCGTATGAGACTTATTAGCTCATTGTACTCTTAAGCATGAAAAGAATCTTATTTTCAGCGGTGAATAAAGTTTATCTTGTTTCAGTTTGTACATTTAAAGTTTTGAGACAAAGTTCGGCACAGAGTGAAGCATTCATCCACTCATAACGCTACTCCATATAAAGTGCTTGATCAAGAATGATTGATTACATTGTAATATATAGAAGGAAATGTCCGTTTGTATGGACACGACTACCATGATTCATGTGATTGAAAACTCTCTGTTTGAGCTTAAAGATACCACATAAGGAAATATGAGTATTGTATTGATTTTGAAATTTGTATGCCAATACCAAAGTTTTTTTTATTGCTTGTTGACCATTAAAGTTACTGTGCCAAGTGGGAGAGTGTTGAGTTATGTCGTGCGTCGCCTGCGCTCAACATTAGGTTGACCCAATATAATCCTAAAGGGTTGGTTATTGTTGAATGAGCAAAACCCATTCTCTGGTGGTTTAAGTGATGAATCTTGGCCCGATGTCTAATCCTATGGATGGATGGATGGATTAGACTAAAGAGTTAGGGTTTAGGGGAGGTGTCATAGTTTAGTTATAAAAAGACAACTCTACCATCCATTTGGGATCCTTCTGCCATGCCCAAAACTGGAAACGCCTCTTCTTCCTCGTGGATCGGGCTTCTCTCTTCAGTGCGTTGCAAGTACTTGTGTGGGACTTTTCCATTCAGGATCAAGGCAACCTCTTTAGATCTACAATCCCGACGCATCATGACTGGGGCTTCTGTTTATTGTTGATCCGATCTTCTCATTATTCAATTCGGATATTTAGAAATCCATGGTGATTTCTTACTTAAATTGAAACAACTGACCTCTGACTGCATTAGTTTGATTCAGTTCAATGACACCTTGATTTGATTCTTCGGTCCTTGTAGATAATCAATCTTTGATCGATTTGATTTTGAATAAAGTGATCTGAACATATCTCAACCTACTTATAGCCGGAGTTTGTGCAAGTTTTTTTTTTATTTTTTTGGGTCACTTTTGTTAGGGGTGTGCATCGGTCCGAAACCAACAATTTAGGGAAAACCCTTTTGAGGATTTTCAATTTGATCCCAACCGAACTGAGATTGAAATCCAATCCAATCCGATTAAAGTCGGTTTGGATTGGATGTTCGGTTTGGGCTTTGGTCTATATATTTATTGGGATTTCTCCCCCTTCTATTAAAACCTAGATTCAACTTAAAAATAATTATAATTGTCAAATGATCTGGTGTAATTAATATGTTTTAATTGATTATAAGTCATCCTATACTATTGCAAAGGTTGATAGTAACAAGGATATATGAGGATATTATATTTAAGAAAATATTATATGTATATACATATGTCGGTTCGGTTTAGGTCGGTTTTAAATTTACAAGTCCGACAACCGATCCAATCATATCGGTTTTTTAAAAACCCAATCAGATCCAATGAGTGTTTCAAAACCGATCAAAATCGGTCGGTTTGATTTTGATTCTGCACACCCCAAATTTTTGTTCAAGAAATTGAAACAATGATAAAGCTTTTTAGTTTTTAAATCTCTCTCTCTCTCTCTTACTCTCTCTCTCTCTCACACACATTTAGCTCACTATTAAAAATTTAAAATGGATAATTGAACCCTATACAACCAACCCCCAACGTTAACTGATCTCTTCCACTTCTTAGGGCTTTATTTTATCACCAAGTCCTGACACTTTCCTCGTTTGTTGAGTTTTTTTTTTAATTATTAAGAAAGATTCTCCTATCAAGTTCCAATTATTTTCTCGGATATCAGAATACTATTCAGTCAATATTGGAAGGTTCTCATGCCGAGAAGTCAGAGAGCTTTGGGATCCTAACCATATCGATCAAATAAATAAAATAATTTTTTTATTTTATTTTTTGGAGAACCCTCGAGGTGAGGGGGGTTAGGCATATGGACCCTCGAGCGAAATTTAAATTATAATTTTTGGTCCAGGTTGTCGCGATGAATAAATCAAGCGAGGATTCCTTGGAGCATTGCCAGAGCAGCAGCAGCAGCAGCTTGGGATCCTAACTATCGAGAATCAAATAATCAATTCACCACTTCAGACCTTAAGCACGAGGGGATGATGATTAATAAATGAGACGGGGATTCCATGGAGCGCCACCGGAGCTGCAGTTTCTGCAATGGAATGACAGATAGATAAAAGGCTTAACCTATTGTCAAGCCTGGCCGGACAACTGCGGCTTCGCCGTAGCTTATGGGTCCATAGTAGTTCATGTTTCGGATCTCGACTAGTTCATGGTGGATTGATGGGATCTTGGTCTGGTGGTTGCTTCCTCTCTCGCATGTTGGAGAGGTTTTCTGTTCGACCCCCGGTATGGAGATTGTGGAGCGAACTTTTCCTCAAGACCGTTGTTCTTTGTTTGCGCGTGTAAATCCTGGCTGTTGGTGTCTTGTCCACAGGATTATGAAATTTAATAGAAACAGTAACTATGCTGCCTTCCCCATTTTGATCTCTGGAGCTACTTGAGTCCTTGCTCTAGCGTCTTATTTTCGGACCATTTGGCCTGTCCAATAATAATAAAAAAATAGTATTTATATGAGAAATGGCTCAATTTCTGGGAATTCTAATTCCCAAAGAAAAGAGCACAGCCTCAGTAAAGACTTAAAATATTTTTTGGCTGCCTGACCTTGTTATTTATAGGGTGTTGCTATTTGCACCCATATAATTACCAACACCTTCGATATCATGTGCAGCCCCCAGCTCGATTTTGATTTTTACCATTGCCCTTGTTTTGGTAGTGCACCACACATGGTCTTTGCCTCCGCATCACTCTCCTCCCTGCTCCGCTTGTCGTCGTGTCTTATTCCTCCTCCCCACTCCAATCACCCTGCCGGCCCCATGCACCTCACTATCGCCGCCTATTCCTGTTTTGCTCAAGGGTTTGATTATGTATTCAGACGACTCCCTGTTATATTAGGGGGTGCTTGGTATTAGTTTGGAGCTGTCTATTTCTATTCCTAGTTTCATATTTTAAAATCAAGGGATAATATTTGTTATGGTGGAATGAAGAATTTGGGAACGATAATATATCTCTCCGTGCATTCCTATGCTAATCAGAACACTGAATCATCGAATTAAATTAAAAATAATAATTAACCAGAATACTCTCTTCCGGACCAGACTTAGGCTAAACAACAGCTGCTTCTCGTGCCAAGCACCCCCTAAGGGTCTGAGTCGGATCCCCATGAATGGAGTTTCCGACCTTGTCTCTCAATTGGTGCCATAGAATTCATGGCAGGGCTGCTTTGCTTTCCGAAACTTCCCGCAAGGCTAAAACCATTATAGGCTCTGTGATCCAGGCTAGTACACCCCTAAACTCTATCTCTCTCTCTCTCTCTCTCTCTCTCTCTCTCTCTCTATAGCTCTCTCTCTCTCTCCTCTCTCTCCATTAAACACCCCTCGCTCTCTCTCTCTCGCTCTCTCTCTCTTTCTAGGCTAGTACACTCTCTCTCTCCATTAATCTCTCTTTTAATCAGACACTCCTCAGCACACATGGCCATTGAATACACAACCCTCGCCACTTGATGGTCAAACCCTCCTCCCTCCTCCCCCCTCCCCCTCCCCCTCCCCCTCCCTTTCCTTTTAAAAACTGCATCAACCTCCCACTCCCCAAGCAGGCTAGAGCAAATCTCTTTCTCTCTCTCTCTCTCTCTCAATGTCTTCCAGCCGCAGAAGGTTCTCGATGCGCCTCCCTGTGGTGGTAGACATCGGCTGCGGCTGCCGGAGGCCGAAGCTCTCCTCCCTCTTCTCATTCGCATTCTCAAAACCCCGAAACCCCAAAGCGCGAGAACCCTTGTATCCTTCCTCGTACTCCACCACCACCACCACCTCGCCTTGGGAGACGACCGCCACCACCACCACCACCACCACCACCACGTCCGCCACATCTCCATACGAGTGCACGCCATCGCCGCCGGCCCCGGTGCGCCTAACTGCTGCTGCTGCAGAGGGGCGCAGGAGAGGTGGGCGGAAGAAGAAGAAGGGGGGAGGGCGGAGGGCGGCGGGGGAGAGCGTGGCGGTGGTGAAGGAGTCGTCGGCGCCGTACCTCGACTTCAAGGAGTCGATGCTGCAGATGATCGTGGAGAACGAGATGTACGGGTGGGACGACCTCAACGCCCTTCTCCACCGCCTCCTCTCCCTCAACTCGCCGGACAACCACCCCCTCATCATCTGCGCCTTCGCGGACATCTGGAACGGCATCCTCTCGCTCCCCGACGAATGAGGAGGGCCTAGGCCCGGCCCGGCCCGGTGACCGAGATCCCCTCACAACCGGTGCGGGTGGTGAATGTAACCGGTGGTGGTGGGATCTCGCGTCTGGAATGACGTAGTTGAATGATGGCAGTAGCGAGCGTCTTTGTGGTGTTGGCTTGTGCGTGTGTGTTTGGGAGTGTGTCGGGTTGTGATAATGGTGTTGTTTGTCTTTATTACCTCAAAACGTTGCACTGACTATTAGACCTTGAATGAAATCTACCAAGTTGCCTTGTTTCTGTTCTTGCCCTTTGTCTCATTCTGATACTGCAGGTCATGAAATGAGCCTTATCTTGAAAACCTTGTTTAGCTGCAACAAAATTTAGTGTAAATATTCGATTAAAAAAAATATAAATATGTTAATAATCTAGAGAGAGAGAGAGTTTAATTTTGTTGGATTTAGTCCCACATCGACTAGGGGTTGGGCGATGGTGAGTTTAAATAGTATATGGTGGACCTTCTCTTACGATCCGGGTTTTGGAGTGAGGATATCTACAAATGGTATCAAAGCCAGGTTGCCGTCCAGTTCGGATCTAGTCGGGCCGGAGGGTCCTCCCCTGTCGCATGAGAGGGGGGCGAGCGGGTGGTTCATCCCTAGTCTTACGTGAGGAGGGGATTGTTGGGTTTAGTCCCATATCGACTACGAGTTGGGCGATGGTGTGCTTAAATACCCTCTGGTGGACCTCTTCTTACGACCCGAGTTTTGGGACGAGAGGATATATACAAATTTGAGGTTTGGATATTATGTGAAGGCAACTGTTATTATTAACTAGTAAATGCCCGTGCCTTCGGCATGATCCCCCTTGAAGAGAGAGAGAGAGCCGGAGAGAGCATTGTTGAGAGAGAGAGATATTTCATAACATGTTATATAGATTTCAAAATCATGCGAATATGATATCAACGATCAAGATTTACACGTACAAACAAGGCAGAACGATCTTGAGAGAGTTTGCTCAATGGTGTTTGTTGTATTGTTTCCTATTAACCATACGGGGAGGTGGCATGTGTGGATTGGTGAATGACAGTGAGGCCCTTGATATTAAAATTAAATTTTTTTTTTATGAAGTAGGGTGATTAGGTACCCATGCAGTTAAAGCTCTTTTTGATTTTTTAATATTTTTTATAGGGTTAATTAGTTTTAAATCCCTCCATATATCCTTATTTAAGCTAAATGATACGGTTTGTTAGAATATTACCTAAAGTCCCTCATAAAAGACATATATGTGTATCTCCATGAAATTGTTTTGACTTTTTAAGTTTTTAAATGATAAAATTACCCCTACATTACCTCTCAACAAAAATATTAATTCATATATAGTAAGAGTATTCATTTCTATTCAGCAAGAGTAACCATTCGTCGGTTAACACTACACATGTAACGATTACTACAATAATTTTATTATAGCTGCTACAGTGAAATCACTGTAACAAAATTATCTATTCGCCTTCAGCAAGAATATCTATTCATCCGTTGACACTATACACGCAACTCTTGCTACAATGATTTCATTGTAGCTATGTAGCATGAGTATTTATTTGGCTAATTGATACTCTTGGTACAGTAAAATCACTGTAGCAACATTATCAATTTGCTAAATTGATACTCTTACCTAACCGAAGTGATACCCTTGCTATAGTCATTCCACGGTAGCAGCTACAAAGAAATTACTATAGAAACCGCTACATGCATAGTGTCAACCGGTGAATGGATACTCGATCTTGCTGGATATGAATGGATATATACTCATGTTGGAAGGGCAGTCTAGTCATTTGAGGGTGGAGGACTTGCTGTAGCACATACGGTTCGGTGAAAGGATTTGGTGCAATATTGAAACATTTGCTGTCATTTAGCTGATATAGAATCTGCTAAAAGGACTTAAGGTTAAGTCTCCCTTTCTATATTGTAGGACCCATTCCCCGGCCAGTGTGATGGGTCTAGTGGCACACGGGGTAATCACCAAATAGAGTTTAAATTATAATAAATATAAAAAATTATAAATTTTGGCAATATATACACGCAGAGCTACTACAGTAACCCACTCTGCTTGCTGACATTGAGTCACTGTAGCAGCATCTGAACCACCATTGATGGCCTCAAATGGGTGACCACTTGAGCCACCTCCTGACCTCAGTAACTTGGAGGAGGGCATGGACTGGGCCAATAAATATGGTCATGCATGTACTGGGGCCTTGTAGCTACGATCCTTGGCTTTATTTTTACGGCCATTAATGGTATTTAAGGTGGGGATGAATGTACACATTTATTATTAGGGTTCCACTTCGGTACCAAACTGCAAAATTTGATACCATGGCGGACCCATCTCCACCATCCATCTCATTTTCCTTGTATCCCAATGGTCCTTATGAATTTCGTTATGGTACTGAAGCGGGTACCCTATAATTTTTCTTCTTATTATTATTTTGAAGAGGAATGACTAGGGCAATCTATAGAACAAGGGACGGACGTCGGTTTTGTACTGACTAGACAAAAACGGAACAAAAAGTTTGACTAGGACAAGCTGACTAGACAAAAATGAACCGAATATATCTAACTATTTGTTAAAAAATCAACGCACGATCTCTTATTGGTTTCAAATCCCAACCCATTTAAACTGTACTAAACCCCTAAAATCATGACACATTGAAACTGTAGTAAACCTAACCGTTCATCTTCGTGATCGTTGTTTGCATCAATGATTATAAACCCGTCTGCTGAAATTTTGGCTGTCCCAAACCATTGGGTCGATCTCGAGGAATCCTTTCAAACAGAGACAGCTGTGATTGATTGATTGATTATAGGGGAAGGGAGAGTTGGTCGTGCCGAAGGCGTCCGCTTCGTGCCAATCGGCACGGGCAAAAAAATGAGTGTCTCTATGAATGTCGGTGTTGTCGTCGAAAGTATTTTGTTGCCGAAGACGTTCAGGTATGTTGTGCCGATAGGCACGATCATGCACTACTGTCTGTACGTGCCATTGCATAAGAACGACCACGGTTCGAAGTAGAAGTGCAAAGTGTTTTTCTTTCCAAACACCGAGTCTAGTTACTGCCTATAGATGTGCCACTTTATTTACACGCCACAAGATGTAAGATAATCGTGGGTTTCGACCCTGCAACCACCTGGGACGTAAAGAGTGGGATTAACCACTGGGATTCGACCGTAGTTGTGCCTTCATAAATTTTCAACGTTAACTATCTCCAAGTTGGTACGTGTGAAACCAGAGTTCGATGGTGAGTCTATGCTGGTCATGGAGCTTCCAAGTCTGACCACCTTCATGGTGCCTTGGTGTTGGACAGTAAGATGATGAATGCTACGCTCAAGACGGGCCCACATGCCGTATAAGTTGTGCATCATATTCGAAGCAGACTTTTTTTTTTTTTTTGAGAAATAAGAGCAATGCTATTCAGCCCGAAGATTTTTCCGAATTCACCGGTCGAATAACGTGGAAGTGCACAACTAGTGGCTGAAAAGATTTAAATATCGTTGGTGAGTGTGGGTGCAAAATCTGGCTAACGCCGAGCGATGGGACCCGCAGCCCTGCCTAAGGCTCACGAGTACGACAGTGGGACCCGCAGCCCTGCCTGGGGCCCATGAGTACGACGGTGGGACCCGCAGCCCCGCCTGGGGCCCACTTGCACTATCTGGGGTTTGGTATATCCTCCCGGAAATTTACTAAATCCCGGATACACTAAGGAATATTCTTGGAATATTCCTTACACAAACCAAACTACTATAAATAGCAAACCCTGTAAATGATTCCAGATCCGAGATTCCAGACCAGAAACCCACTTTCTATTTTCCAGAGCTCCTTGAGTTTTCTGGTTTTGAGACTCCTTTTCCACCCTCTGATTACTTGTAAGAAGCACTCCTCGGCTTGTCGAGAGTAGCTCTACTGTTTACTCAGAGATAGTGGATTCTAAGGTTGCGTCTTACCGCACGGAGACGTAGGCTTCGGCCGAACTTCGTCATTATATCTTGTGTCATATATCTCTTTCTCTACCTTTCTACTCTATAGTGCTTGTGTGACAGCCCAGCAAGTCACAACTCAGCGCTTCGAATCGCGCCACATCTCGAAGGGTCAAACCTTCAATCGACTGTTGGAGGAGGGTCACGTACGACGGCCGAAATCCTCCCCCACAGTGAGTTTCAGCCACCAGTTGTGCGCTGCCACGTCAATCGGGCCAGCAAATTCGGAAGAAATCTTCAGACTGAATACCATTTCTCGAGAAATAATGGGGCTGACTTAAACCTGGGTTTTTTTTTAGAAAAAATTTCAGTGGGGGTAGCTGCCCCCACCAATGTTTTCAAAACCGGATCGGAAGCGAACCGAAAAGGCATTCGGTTTGGTCCAAATTGATGGTTCAACCGTTTGAACTGCATGAAAATAGGTTTTTTTCTAATAGTTATTTACTAAATTCTTCTATGAAAAGTTTGATTCCTGGGTTAACAAATAAACCGGTTTATTCAAAGACCGAATCGAAAAATGTTCTGTTCCGATCCAAACCAATCGAACCACCTGATCTAGTCCGGTTTTCAAAAAACTGGCCCCACTGGACCTATGTTGACTGGCTTGGCTTCGCCCTTGACAGAGGCTTAGCCAACTCTAGTAACGTTAGCCTCACGCTCAACTTCGCATGTTTGGAGTGGCGGCGATAACCGGAGGTGGCGGCATTTACCTAGGGTTCATCCCATGTCCATAGATCGTGGTCATTGAAAGTTAGATCGTCACATGTCGTTCCCCAAAACGTCAGTGACCCATAAGGAAGATGATCATGAGTAGAGAGGAGTCAACTTCAGAATTTGGGCAGGTGTTCGTCTAAACAGACTTGTGGGCATAGCATCTCTTTGATCATAAAGAGAATTGGGTTTAAAGATGAAACGAAAGTATATCATCTACTACCCCTATCTTGAAGTAAAAAATTATATTTTATATTGAAGGTACTTTTTTTTTGCGGAACAAGATTAATTATACTAGAGGGCTCCCTACAATCTCTTACCATAGGACCATAATCTTTGAGTTTTGTCATCTCTCCCCACTTTGGCACATTCTTCGCGCATGCATGGCCTAGCATCTTGTGGAGTTTTTTTTACTAAGTATTAGTAGTTAATAGGTAGAATATTTGATTGTTAGTATATTATTGCAAGTCCTTGCACAAATCACCTATGTGCTGAAATTCGACTTCAAATTTTGATAGGGTTCACTATGGTACCAAATAGGAATATTCGGTACCATACTGAACCAATCTCCACCATCAATCTCATTTTCCATGCATCATGATAGTGGGAGCATTATTCTAGGGGCCATGGGATGAACCCTAGGGGGATGCCTGAAATTCACCATAGGGCTCATCAGATGGTCCCGATGAATTTCGGTATGATACGGAAGTGGTTACCATAGAATTTCTCATTTTGATATCATGGGTTCGGATTTTAGAGTCATGTTTATTAAAGAATTTGAATTTGCTAGATCTAAGGGATGTGTATGTTTGGTAACAATTTAAAATTTTCAGGTGCTGTTTTATGCAGTACTAGTTTTAGTTTGTCTAGAGTCGGTTTTAAAATTATCAGCATTTGAGCATTTGGCACTAAAATCAGATTCGGCCTAAAATTATTTTTGTAATGATTTTCTCTGTCTATAATGTGTTTTCTCTATAACATTGTCTCTATGACATTATCTTTCTCTAATGTCTTCTCTTTTATAATTTTTTTTTTCTTTAATATTATTTATATGACATTTTCTCTGCCTATATTATTTATATGACTTGTTTCTCTCTCTATAACATTTGCTCTCTTTATGATATTTTCTCTCTCTACAATATCTTCTCTTTATACAATATTATTTTTATAATACTCTCTAACTATATTATCTCTATATAGTATTTTCTCTATCTGTAATATTTTCTCTGTAATGTTATTATATTATATTAACTCTCTCTCTCTCTCTCTCTCTCTCTCTCTCTCTCCAATAGTTTCTCTTCTTATAACACTCCTCGATCACTACACTATCTTCAGCAACATCATTTTTATAATATACTATCTACCTATATTACCTATCTACAATATTTCTCTCTTTAGTATTCTCTCTTGAGAATATTTTTTTTATACTATATTTATTTACATAGAATATATGTTGAAAGAATATTATTTATATATTATTATTTTTGTATATATTCTCTCTCAATAATATTTTCTCTCTATAAGATTTTCTCTCTGCATTATTTTTATTGCATAATATCTTTTCTTTCTATAATATTATCTTTCTACAACAATCTCTCTTTCTATTTTCTCCCTTTATAATATTTTTTTATGTATAATATTTTCTCTTTTGATAATATTATTCATAAGATTCTCTATCTACTTATATTCCCGCCATATATTATTTTCTCTTAGCAATATACTTCTCTCTGCAACATAAATTTTCTCTACAATGTTATTCTTTAAAATATAACTTTTGTTTATAACATTCTCTCGGACAATATATGTTACCTTTATAACAATACAACATTTCCTATCTCTAAAGTAATATCTCTATAACATTTTCCCACTTTATAATATTTTTTCTGTACAATATTTCTCTTTGATCTGCCTCAACAACTCAAAATACATAAAACTTCTACTTTTTGATTTTCGGAACTTTTAGGTTTTGATTTTGGAAAACCAAACTTTCATACTGGTTTCGCAACGTACCCGATATCTTGTGTTGAAACCAGATCGACAAATTGAACTGATTTTAAACCTTAACTAGTCGTCTAAAAACCAATGCCAAACGCACCCAAAGATCGTCCATATCTCGACTAGCTACCAAGCCAAGGAGGGCTTAGACCTTCTATGCTTATGAAGGATTGATGCACTAAGGATCAGTTAATCCTGCATTTTGTAATGAAATCAATCAATTATGTTTTGACTTGGCACGGATGTCGATATACGGTGCACCTGAGCTTTGAGATCTGTGCCAAATCCTCAAACAGTCATAAGACCTAGAGAGGGTGCAGTGACTGTTGCAGTCCATGACATTCAGCAAATGAATGTCCCTTCAGATAGTAGTCCACTGCTCCTTTCCATTGACACACTGCAGCAGTATTGAACCACCATTGATGGACAATGGTACTGGCCTAGTAGTAGTGATGAAGGAAAACCCTATTTCAACATACCACGGGACATACACAAGGGCATAAGACAGGCCCGGGGGGGGGGGGGGGGGGGGGTCGCATCGGCCAGCTCAGGGTGTGTAAGGGTGGCAATCCTTAACCCGACCCGCCAACCCGACCCGAAATTAGCGGGTTTGGGTTTGGTCTAAACGGGTTCGGGTCATAAACGGGTCAACCCGATTGACCTGTTTATTTAATGGGTCGGGTTTGGGTTTGTACTTATAACCCGACTTGACCCGTTTACCAAATGGGTCGTGTCAACCCGAGCCAACCCAAACCGATCCGATCCGACCCAACCCGGCCCAATCCGACCCATCTTGACCCAACCCGATAGGTTTACATGGTTCTGTTGACCTAACACGAGCCAACCCGACCCGACATGACCCGACCTGTTTAGTAAAAGGGTTAAACGGGTCGGGTCGGATCAACTCGTTTATTAGGCAGGTCGGGTTTGGGTTTAAGTTTTGACCCATTTATTAAATGGGTCGGGTTCGGGTTGGATGTTTTGCCCTTATACCTATGTCTCAACTCAACCCGACCCGACCCATTGCCACCCCTATCAGGGTGCAATAAGATTAAGGTTGGCAATGGGTCAGGTTGGGTCGGGTTCGTGTCATGTTTAGTTTCGAGTCGTTTCTAAAACCTCTAGATCCGGATCCGACCCGTTTAGCTAATTGTTTCTAGATCCTAAACCCGGACCCGACCCGCTTATAAACGGGTAGACCCGATAAGACCTGTTAGACCCATTTACCACTCAGATCTATTCAGTTGACCCGATCAGACACAATCCGACTCGACCCGACCTGACCCGATAGACCCACTGGTACTACATATTACAGTATTAGATTACCGGATAGACCCGACCCGACCCGACACGATCTGTTGAATTTTAAACAGATCTTCCCGGTCTATCGGGTCCAGACCCTAAATCCGAACACGACCCGTTTATTAAACGGGTCTATCGTGTTGATGTGTTTACGACCCGAACCCGTTTAACCCTGACCCAGATCAGCTAACTTCGTGTCGGGTCTGCTGTGTCAGGTCCAAAATTGCCAGCCGGGATACCCCTTACATCGGCATTATGTTCGGATGTGTGTCCCTCTGTGTGTTCAAATAGCAGTGATGAGTTGGCTAGGTCTAGAGTACTTGAAGGCCTGAGGGAGGGAGGGAGGGAGAGCAATGGTGGGACTTAAATAAAGCATCATTATCGTGAACATTGATGGTATTTAAGGTGAGATGAATGCATGGGCACATTTATTGTTTCCCAATATTTATTATCTCCATTTCCAAAATGGTGGTCCCTCTTTTATTTTTATTTTTATTTTTGAAAAATCAACCTATTAACTACTCAAAATATTTTCTACTAAAAAAAATATTACTCCTCAAAATCTTATATTTGTACATCAACCCTCTAAAGCATGTAAAATTATGCAAATCCATCTCTCCTACTAGACCCGTTTAATAAACGGATCAGGTCTGGGTTTAAGGTCTGGACACGATAGATCCAGAAAGACCCGTTTAAAATTCAACGGTCGTGTCGGGGTCGGGTCTATCCACAATCCGATGTTGTAGTATGTAGTTTCAGCGATCTTATCGGGTCAGGTCGGGTCGAGTCGAATTGGGTCAGATCAGGTCAACTGAATAGACCCTTGTGGTAAACGGGTCTTATCGAGTCTACCCGTTTATAAACAGGTCGGATACGGGGTTAGGGTTTAGACACGATTAATTAAACGGGTCGAGTCCGGGTCTAGAGGTTTTGGACCCGACACGAACCCGACCCGACACAATCCATTGCCACCCCTAACAAAAAGTGAATTAAGAGTGCAAATAAACATTTTACCCATGATCAAATAGTGACTTACCACCTATATGGACTAATTTCAGTTGTGTTCAGTGTGAGTTCCATAAGCCTAACTAAACTCCGATCTTTCCTTGATGATCATTCTGCGCTCTGTGCTCGTCCGACAATTCTCATTGTTTACACCTAACAATCAATAGGAGAATATTCTATGTGTATTCACTCTTTTAAGACAGTAGTTATCCCGAGGAATAAGTTTTGCACAACTTTCTATGTTCCGATTGTTGATATGCAAATATAAGGATTCCAGGAGTTAAATCACAATTAGATCACTTTGCAAGGGTCAATTTGCCAAAAACAACTAATGGGAATAGGTGCTTTTCAAAGGAAGTTGCGATTCAGGCCACCTCATGGTGCCTTTGGTGCACAAACATGTGACTTGTTGGGACTCAGTTACACATGGATTGTAAAGCAAATGGTTCACTTTACTTTGTAGTGTTGGATAGGCATAGGCATAACAATTTATCCACCAAATGCTCATTAAAGCCCTTAACTTAGTCGTCCTGAACCACGGTTTGACATCTTCAATCCTATATTAAAATTTTTATAAGATTTGATATAGGATTGAATTAAAAACTCAGTTTGAGAGGATCGCGATCGCCAGAGTAGAGTTGCAAGTGCTCGCTGGAGGAAAAGGGGGTGGGGGATGAAATGGGCAGAGACGGAGCTCGAATATGATTCTTGGGGGAAAGAATATGGCCGTTGGGATTTGATGTAGAAATTTGATGGGGACTCCCAATCCTACCAATCTGATGAAAAATTAATTTTATGAAAATTTAGTGTAGTGATGGAGCCTGCCATCAAATTTAAATTTGATGGGTCATTTGATGTAGGATTGGAGATGCTCACATCATGGTTCGGGATCCGGCCATCAATGCCTGTTATTTCCGTCTCCATGGATGATTCCAGATTGTTGTGATCTATATGGCACCGGGTGAACACAAGGGGCTCCTATTATAAGGGCCGACTATTTTAAATCATTCGAATACTCATGGATATGTAATAAAATAGGCAACATTGATATTATTAATGAAAGAGAATGAGAAACAAGGAGCAACCACACACGACAAGATATCAAATATCTTAACAGATCAATCCTTAAAGCCCGGCCCATTAAGGTAATGTGGGCGGGGCAAGATCTCTACAAGTCGGGGCCTAAGACAAAGGCACTTAGTAGGACTTTTTAATGTTTAACATATATAGTAGTAGAAAAATTTAAAATTATAGTGCCTTGGGTTATTATTTTGCATAGGATCTTGGGCTATTTAAGTGGATGGGGCCTTTCTTGCCTTATGGGCCTTGGGCTATTTAGGTGGTTTTGGACTTTGAGGTTTTTTTTTTTTGGTATGGGGCCTTACACAACCGGTAGAGCTGGCCCTGGACGCGGGTAGACGTTAGTATTGTCAATTCTAGCGGCACTCTAGGTAGGAGAGAGAGAGAGAGAGAGAGAGAGAGAGAGAGAGAGAGAGAGAGAGAGAGAGACCAATGGGCTCTTGGCCTGGTGCTACTTCTCTCCTGTGTTGGAGAGATTCTCTCCCAATATGGACAGGGCCGGCTCGATACAAGTTGAGGCCTAAGACGAAAATATTAAATATGACTTTTTTTAATATTAATATAGTAATATAAATAAAACTAAATTTTCAAGTAGCATGAAGATTTTATCTTATATGTAGTCTTAGGTTTTTATTTTGCTACATTGGGGCCTTCTTTTTATATGAAGCCTTTGGTTATTTAGGTGCTTTCATGTTTTGGGGGCCTTTTTTTTCATAGGGGGTCTTAGGTGACTGCTTTAATTGCCTTATGGTTGAGCCAGCCCTGAATATGGACACTGGGAGTCAACTTTCCCTCAAGCTTGTAGTGCGTTGTTTGCACGAGTTATGGAATTATTAAGAAGCTGCTGCCGGTGACTCTGAAAAGTTTTCTTCAGAACGGAGTGCCTTTTTCTCCCCTTTTTCCTTGAGCTAGGGTTAGGGTTTCGGCTGTCTTGGCCTCGGCCACCGCAGGAGGATCTGGGGAGGCCAGGAGCTCAACGATGATGCCTTCCCGAGGGTCGAGTCTGCCCCCACTCCCTCCCCCTGTTCATAGGACGCCCCCCCCCCCCCTCGGCTCGGTTTTTTGTGTTCGCCTGGATTGGAGTTAGTGTGGCGGTCTCCCTTGCCAGTGGGTTAGGGGTTTTCGGTCGTTCACGGAAGGAGTGATGGCTATGGACCTTGCCGGTGTCCGTTGTGGGTTTTTCCAGACCCCTCATTGGCTCGGTGGTGGTTCCCGACGGTTCGGTGCAACGAATCCGGCGGTTCGCTATAGATCGGGTTATGGTGCGGCTCGTCGCCTTCATTGAAGCAGATCAGGATTTCGGTGGTGTTTAAAATTTTGTTGATCTCTGATCCTTGTGTAGTTATTTGTTTCTGTTACGAAGAAAGAGGGGGAGAGAGACTAGGGTTTGGGGAGAAAACTCCTTGTATTATCTTATTACATAAGACTACCTCTCCTTATATAAGGAGAGAACACACACCATTACATACCACAACTAAGGTGGGTGGGTGGACGGACCGGTAGAGCGCAAGCGGACCGACAGAGTGCAGGGTGCGGGCAGGCCGGTAAAGTTCAGGCTGTAGACATGCAAACGATGACCAGGGGGGAGGTGGGAGATGATGTGGATCCAGTCTATTGATCTCCGAGGAGATGGCCAGCGTAGGTAAGGAGGAGGCGAAAGGGGGGAAAGGGGGGGGTGGGAGAAGGCGCAAGTGAAGTGTATGACGGGGGAGGCGGTCTGCTCGAGCAGAAGAGGCAGGTCCAGTGCGCAACAAATCCGCAGAGCGATGGAGGACGCCGACATGAGATTGTGAAAAATTGAGATCTAGCGTCTTGCGATCGGGAGCGAAAGAGATGGAAGATGAATAAAGTTACTATGCCCAGCCTCCCCGAGGTCGCCAACGGCAACCATGGAGGCCAAGGCTAGAGGGGGTCTTCTAAACCCTAAGCTGGCTCTGAAACCATGTTACGAAGAGAGAGGGAGAAAGAGACTAGGGTTTGGGAAGAAAACTCATTGTATTATCTCATTATATAAGACTACCTCTCCTTGTACAAGAAGAGAACGCACACCATTACAATACCACAACTAAGGTGGGACTAATAGAACTCTATATCTAATGTTTCCATTTATGGACTTTTTTATTTTTTGTCCACCGCCGGAGGTTGGCGAGCTGGCTTGGGCCCCTTTTGTCTGCCCTATGTACGGCTCTTGTTTTCCGCTAGCGAGAGACGGCGTGCGTTGGTGATCCCCCCTGAGTGATGGTGTTGTTGTTTGTGAGGCTCTGTGCCTTCTCCCCGCTGGAGTGCGGTGATTTTAGCTTGCACCGGGTTGTGGCACCTTCCAGAGGTCCGATGACCTCCCCTTTGAACTAAAAAAAAAGCTACTCCTTCTCGCCCTCGTTTGATCTTCGGACCACTTTGAGCCCTTGTTCTAGCGCTCTGCCTTTTGACTGCTTGTCCAGTCTACACACACACACACACATAGAGAGAGAGAGAGAGAGAGAGAGAGAGAGAGAGAGAGAGAGAGAGAGAGAGAGAGGTAACCTTTTTTTTTTTCTACCTAGCTAGGGCTGCATACGGTCTCGTTCTAGGGTTAAACCAGGACCGTATCGATCCCTATCGTTCTTCAATTTCTAGAATCCGTACCATTGGGTCCTGGGAATCAGATCCGGACTGAACCATAGGGACCGGTTCGGTCGTATAGTAATAATCATAATCATATGCCATTTTGATTCAAGATTATGTCTTAGAGAAGTGGCGGGGGACAAAAACAGTGTGGGATTTGGTCTTGCACTAGATGCAAGCTTGCAGCAACGGTGGTCGTTGAGGACGAAGTGGAGGCGGACGACACTCTAGAGGGGCGGACCAAAATCGAGGACGAAGCAGAGACGAACGACGGTGTGCAATCGTCGGAGACTGGACCCCCCTCGAAAATCAAGAGGGAGTTCAGGAAGGAGTGGAGGATCGGAGCCTCGCTAGTTGCCGCCTCACGAAGTTATGACAGGATCAGGGCAGTGGGATAACGGATTTTTTTTTGTTGCAGTTCTAGGATACGAGGGATCGAGAGTAAAAATTATGTATATACTAGGGTTATAACGGTTCGGTTCGGTTCGGATATTCGATGGCTTTAAAGAACCGAGGCCAGAGCGAATCGGTCCTGAAGAATACCCGGACATTCTGTACTGTTTGGATCGGTCCGGTTCGGTTCCTCAACTTCGGAGGGATTTCTTGCCCTCCGGCCAAGGCGATCTGGAGAGCTAGATGCCCACCGAAGACGAAGATCTTCATGCTTTCTGCGTTTCGAAACAGAATCCTCACGAAGGTCAATCTGCTACGAAGGAATCACCCGGAGGTGTCTGACCCAGCTTGTGGGTTGTGCGGCAGGGCGGAGGAGACAACTAATCATCTATTGCTGGGTTGTGCCTTCTCAAGGTCGGTGTGGACTCACTTCACTCGCCTCCTATGCGTCAGATCTCCACCGGACAGTCTTGCAAAGTTGTGGGGAACTTGGCGACGTAGGCGCTTCGAGTGTCCAGATCGCCGCGGCTGGGATATGCTCGCCATCGGGATCTCGTGGTCGTTATGGCTTGAGAGGAATCAGAGGATTTTTAAGGGTAAGGCTTTGTCGGCGGATAGGGTCATCCTCCTGACGATGTCGTTGATCCACTTTGGGCGTCCTGCGCTTCGATGGGTACCAGGAGTTTTTTGTTGAACCTATGTAATATCAACACTTGAGTTGTGTCTTTTCCCTTCTTTCTCTTTAATAAACAGATAGGGGTTCAGTCCGAAACCAAACCCCCCCCCCCCCTCTCATTCTCTTAGAGGGATTTTTCACAAAAAAAAAAAAACATAAAATAACATAGTGTCTTTAAAATGGACCAATGGGAGAGAAGGTAATACTCCAACCTCTTTAAGTTTTCTCCCAAATCTGGGCCATGCAGACAACCTGGCCATCTTCCCGACTTACACCACATTTCACCTTAAGGACACCCTAGCCCGTGCGAGGGCAATCATGACCATGGTCCACACGTGCCCATCATCATAGATCACATGGGTGGAGAGAGAGAGAGAGAGAGAGAGAGAGAGAGAGAGAGAAGTGACCACTCGAACGCGGCCCGTTTTGTCTTATGTTATCATTTTGTTTGCATGCATGTACTGATGGGCCTTCGTCTACCACGAAGGGGCAAATCTAAGTTACTCATTACAGAAAATCCTCAGCTTTTTAAGTGAAGGTGTGCCGGAACGACAAACCTCCACTAATGATCGTCTCCTCGCTGACACCACCACCTGCCGCCGCCTAGGTGAATGCCACCACCACCTGCCGCCGCCTATTATATCCTCTATCGTCAAACACCATGCCACCGACAACTGGCTGCTTATTGTCCACCGCCGGCCTACTACAACCATCGGCGGTGGATGGTGGTCGACGGGACAGTGGCAGACGATCGGTGGTCGACGGGGGTGGTGGCCGACGACGGAGAGCAATGGTGGGAGGTGGTGGGTGGCGGCGGCATATCCCTAAGATTCATTCAATGATCATAGATCGTGGCCATTGAAATTGGCATCGCTATATGTCGCTCCATAAAAACGTCAGCGACCCACTGGGGAGAGACAGATCATTAGTAGAGATGAGTCGAACCCTAATTTTAGACGATGGTAGTTTAGACGGTTTCGAATCCCGCTACAGGTGTTTTCGCTTGTGTAGACACACGAATTTCGTCGGACCCGACTTACGTGTGCCGACGCGGATGCAAACCCGACACGCGGACTCAACTCGCTCGCGCCGACGCGGATGCAAACCCGACACGCGGACCCAACTCGCTCGCACAGACGTGGATGCAAACCCGACACGCGGACCCAACTCGCGCGCGCCGACACGGACCCGGACCCCGCCTCAAGAGGGGCCGGTCCCTACTAGGGTCCGAACCCCATAGGGCCGGCCCTAGTGGGGACCGAACCCCATGGAGAGGCCGGCCGGCCCTGCAAGGAAAGGGAAGAAAAGAAAAAAAGAAAGAAAAGAAAAAGGAAAGAAAAGAAAGGAAAGAAAAGAAAAAGGAAAGAAAAGAAAAG
Source organism: Chamaelirium japonicum (assembly GCA_947650365.1). NCBI lineage: Eukaryota > Viridiplantae > Streptophyta > Magnoliopsida > Liliales > Melanthiaceae > Chamaelirium > Chamaelirium japonicum. The sequence goes on from OX393551.1 coordinate 12,053,684, forward strand.
GAAAGAAAAGAAAGAAAAGGAAAAAATACCGCCATGCGCGGGGGGAGGTAGCGTATGACGTCTGCACACACGCGGATCTGCGCCGATCCCTCGATCCGACGCACAAGACGAAGCGCCCGATCGCCATCGATTTCGTGCGCAAAATCCAGCCATAATTGCACCCGCCAGAAAAGGAAAACAACTAAATGTTATTCCCTTCATCAATGGATGAATAAATCCGGGTAATTATGAGAGAGATACAAAAGGGATTTAAAATTAAAAAGTTCCCATATCTCTCTCCCCACCTCTTTGCCTATAAATAGAGGGGGTGGGGGAAGGAAAAAATGGTCGAAGATTGAAGACAAAGCGCGGGAGCTCTGCAGAAGAGGAGACGCTTCTTCACCGACCCAAGGCTTCACGAGGCACAGTCAAGCCTGTCCCGAGGGATCGGCTTACTGGAAGTCCTCATCAACGTGAAGACCCTTGCACACGAAGATCATCCCTTCGACTTCGTGCACGAAGAAGAAAGCTCGGAGAAGAAGAACCCTTCGACTCCGAAGACGCCAGAAGCAAAGGCCGGAGAAGAAGAGGAGCGGCACTACCCCGTCGTCTCCAACAAGCTTCGACTCCGATCAAGCCCAAAAGCCCGGAGAAGAAGAGGAGCGGCACTACCCCGTCGTCTCCAACAAGCTTCGACTCCGATCAAGCCCAAAAGCCCGGAGAAGAAGAGGAGCGGCACTACCCCGTCGTCTCCAACAAGCTTCGACTCCGATCAAGCTCAAAAGCCCGGAGAAGAAGAGGAGCGGCACTACCCCGTCGGCTCCAACAAATCCTCGATCCCGATCAAGCCCTAAAGCCCGGAGGAGAGAAGCGAAGCGTCATCACCCCGTCGTCTTCGACTAACGCCTGCCCCATCCACGAAGAAGAAAGCCTGGAGCAGATCGTCTGAAGCGTCGCTACCCCGTCGTCTTCATCAACAAAAGTCGACGCTACAACCGTCGCACGGAGACCGTCGCTACCCTCGTCGTCTTCATCAACAAAAGCCGACGCTACAACCGTCGCACGGAGACCGTCGCTACCCTCGTCGTCTTCATCAACAAAAGCCGACGCCACAATCGTCGCACGGAGATCGGTGCTACCCCCACCATCTTCGAAAGCATTCTTCGACTCCGATCACGCCAAAGAAGCCCGGAGAAGAAGAGAAGTCCAGTCGATACGTAAACCGTCGAAGCACCGGAGAAGTAGCCCACGTCGTTCGAAGAAGAAGATCGAGTTGACGCCAAAGCTAAAGCCAACGCAAGAAGCCAAAGCAAAGCCCCAGTAAAGCCCGCGCCAAAGCAACGCAAGTGCCAAAGCCAAGCGACTACGCCGGCCACGAGCAAAAGCACCGCACGTTCTAGCCGATACGACGCGAAGTCCGGAAGAACGAAAGCATCGCAAGTCTCTCCCAGCTACGTCCAAGTGCAAGCGCCGAAGCAAAGCAAAAGCCAGAGCCACGCCGGAGCAAAGCCAAAGCCAAAAAGCTAAAGCCGAAGCCAACGCCAAAAGCTAGATCGACGCCGCGAACCGACGATCAAGGACACCGAGGTCAAGCAAGGAACGAGGAAGACACGAAGACCGAGGAACGAAGCCGAAAACCCCCTAGCCGAGAAAGCGCGAAGCACGGAAGGGACAAAGCAACGGTGGACATTCCTTAGCCTCTCCAAAACCCTCTCCCTGTAAAACCCCTGTCCTGGGCAGCCCCTTCAGAGCTCTCGCACGAACACCACGTGGAGACGCGGATCAAAGGGATCCCCCAGAAAATCTTTCCCACAATCCCCTGATCAAAACTCGCCGCAACCCGGACTCGTCACCCCCGAGCAACCCGGGTCCCGGCCACAATTGTAATCTCGTGTGATTCGCAATAAAGACGACCCGCGCTTTTTTCCGCATCCACAGATTTCTGGCACGCCCAGGGGGACCTCTTCTCCTTTCATCCGTACGGTTGAAGAAGCTGCTTGAAGTTTGCAATGGCCGGAACAAACAACGATGCGTTTACTCCAAGCCTCTCACCAATCGCCGAGTCTCCTCTACTCCGACACGGTGATCCAGTAAATTCGGAGGGTGATGCTCCTCCAATGGTCCGCGTCTACACTCGGCGTACACGGACTCTTACGGACGTCTTCGTGCCAGAAGCTACTACCGAAGATGCTCGCCAAAGCGCCGACGAGGCCCTGGTGCTCGAAGAAACGAGCCTCGATCCTGGAGTCCATGTCCAGAAGTTTGGGGAGGACCAGCCCCAACCCCGAACCCGCTCGGGTTCTCCAGCAGACGTTGCACCTCCTCTGCAGGGGGCAAACATCAATCATCAGCCAGAAGCAAGTCGGCGTAACTACGTCTCCGATGATGATGGCGAGGATGCGAACATGCAACACCGAGACGTTCTCCGTCACCATCCTCCGACCGCTCTTCAGCTCCAAGTCATGCAGATGAACGAGCACCTGGCGCAGATTACTCGGCTAATGGAGGAGAAGGATCGTCACATCAACACTCTGCTTCAAAAACTAAGCGCGAAGGACGCTGCAGCAGTCAGCCAACCCGTCACCTCTCCAGTTCCGTCTTCAACTCCCGCTCCTACAGAGGTTGTTCCGACGATTCAAGCAGTTACTCCAGCACTCTCTCCTCGGCTCCCATCCCAGTGGAAGTCGTCTCCCCAATGCCAGCCCCGGTGGCCACACAACCTCCGGCAGCGGCTGCGATGAGTACTCAGCAAGTCCAAGCATTGATAGCCGACATGATGCGATCCCACGGCAGTAGCCTTCCTCCGATCACGGCGGCATACTCGAAGCCCTACACTACGAGGATCCAGCAGCTACGCTTCCCAGTCGGATTCCAGCCGCCAAAGTTTCAGCACTTCGATGGAAAGGGAAATCCAAGACAGCACGTCGCCCACTTCATCGAGACCTGCAATAATGCCGGCACATATGGCGACGAGATGGTGAAGCAATTCGTTCGCACCCTCAAAGGCAACGCGTTCGACTGGTACGTTGATCTTCCTGCAGGGACCATCGACAGCTGGGACCAGATGGAAAGGGAGTTCCTCAATCGCTTCTACAGCACCAGACGTACAGTCAGTATGACCGAACTCACCGCCGTCAAGCAAAGGAAAGATGAGCCAGTGATCGACTACATCGACAGGTGGAGGAACCTCGCGCTGAATTCACGAGACCGCTTGTCTGAAGACTCGGCCATCGAGATGTGCACCCAAGGCATGCACTGGGGTCTGCTCTACATCCTCAAAGGTATCAAGCCTCGGTCTTTCGAAGAACTCGCAACTCGGGCTCATGACATGGAACTCAGCCTAGCAAACCGCGGGGACTTGAAGAACAAGGACTTCTTGAAGATAGAGAAGAAGGACAAGCCACCGGCAACGAAACTGAAACAAGTCAATGTTGCTGACGTCGCTTCAACCTCCAAGCCGCTCAAGATCGGTGGCAAGCCAGATCAGAAGAAGGGAGTCGCCATACCACCGCCTCCGCCGCTAAGACAAAGGATGACTCTCGAGGAGCTCGAAGCCAAGGAGTACCCTTTCCCAGACTCGGAAGTCTCCTCCATGTTCGACCAGCTGCTGCAAGAGAAGATGATAGAGCTCCCTCCTTCAAAGAGGCCCGAGCAGATGCATCGTGTCGATGACCCTCTCTTCTGCAAATACCACCGGGTGGTGAGTCATCCCATCGAAAGATGCTTCGTCTTCAAGGAAAGAATCATGGCGCTCGCTAAGCAAGGGAAGATAGAGATCGACTCCGGGGAGGTTACTACGGCCAACATGACGTCCATCACCTTCGGCTCCTTCTCGCCAGTACTCGTCGCTGCTCGGCGAAGCATGCCCAAATTGCGCATCAATCGTCAAGCTCCAATCGCTAAGTCAACTTCCCAGCCGAAAGTCTCAAAGCGACGTCAACATACTCTTGCGCTCACCGAGGAGGAAACACCGCTGCCCAGGGGGCAATCATCGTTCATGCCAGCACCTCTTCCAAGCAATACTGCATCCCAACGAGCGCTCCAAAGGAGATACGAGCAAGGAGATCCAGAAGTCGGTTTGCTGGGCCAGCCTTCGGGCAAGTTCGACTACTACGTCCTCTACTCAAAGCCTTCGTCCGTTTTGGTCAACGAAATCAAACCCACCGGCTGGGAATCGGAAGACGCGCCAGTAGAGCCTCGAGAAGAGCAAGTCCCTTCCAGTCAAGCTACGTCCCAATACGCTCTCCAGAAAAGATACGAGCAGGGAGATCCGGAAGTCGGTCTGCTGGGCCAGCCTTCGGGGAAGTTCGACTATTACGTCCTCTACTCAAGGCCTCTGTCCATTCCAATCGACGAAATCAAGCCCACCGGCTGGGGATCGGAAGACGAGCCAGTAGAGGCTCAGGAAGAACAAGTGCCTTCGAGGGAACCAGTTGCTTCTGTCGACCATCATCCTAGCGAAGGGGAATCCACCGACGAAGAAGCATGGATCATGCTACCGCGGCGGCGAAAGCCGTGGCAAGAAAAGAAGCTCAAACAAGACCGTGTGATGAGGGGATTCACCAAGTGGAGGACCTACAAGAAGAAAGGCAAAGCTCCAGGGAGGAAGGCGTTCAAAGTGCCGCCAGCAAGCCAAGACGATATCCTTCAGCAGAGTCTTCCAGAGCCGACAACTTTGCAAGAGTTCTTCCCGGATCACTTCCTCCCAGTGGACCAACACGTCAAGGTGTCTTGTTGCATGGTCGGAGTCCATGAAGTGTCGGAAGGAAAGAACGAAGGCAAAACTTCTGAAGAAGGCGACTCCACCGATGAGGGGGACGACTCCAACGATGGGGGCACCGCGGCTCACGACGAAGCGATCTTGCATATGCCTCTCGTAGAAGCTTTGCATTTTCCGAAGAAGGCTCGCCTAGCAATGGCGGCGGCCTTGGCCGATCCAGATAGCTACAAAAGGAAGAGGAAGGATGATCAAAGACGCAAAGCTGTGGCCTCGTGTGATGCGACGATAACCTTTTCAGATGAGGACCTGCAACTCGGGGCGCGATTGCACAACCGGCCTCTTTACGTCTCGGGATACATCAAGGAGAAGCCAGTGAACCGAATCTTGTTGGACTGTGGCTCCGCCGTCAACATCATGCCCATCCAGACGATGCGGCAACTCGGCATCACCGACGACCAGCTCTCACCAAGTCAGTTAGTCATTCAAGGGTTCAACCAGGGAGGACAATCTACCGTCGGAATCATTCGCCTGAAGCTGTCAATTGGCCCGCTGGATACAACGGTCCTCTTCCACATCATCGATTGCCAGACGTCATATCGCCTCCTGTTGGGAAGACCATGGCTGCACGAGAACGGCATCGTGGTCTCCACCTGGCACCAGTGCCTCAAATACTACGAAGAAGGCGTGGAGAGGTGCATAGTTGCGGACGACAAGCCATTCAACAAGGCCGAGGCACACCTGGCCGACGCTAAGTTCTACCAAGCAAAGGGCCTGGTCGTGGAAGTTCTGCCAGCTAAAGCTCCTCGAGCCCAAAAGATTGAAAAAGTGAAGCAGGACAAGACTCCTCTTCTCGTAAATTCGGCGCCACCCTCTGACGAGGCAAGACTCAAGGTCCAAGGAACGCCGAAACCTGGGCAAAGGATGCGCATCAGCTTCGAGCCAAAAGCAACGCAACATACCCCGTTGCCGATCCAAACGGTGCCTGTCCTGCGTCTCGCGCCTCAGTGGCTCCGTAAATCCGAGCGATCGCCTTCTACTCCGACGAGGAAGATGGCCCCGTCGTTATCTCAGGCCAACGTCATCACTCTACAAGAAATGACGGTGCCATTACCTAGCCTGACGCAAGCTCCGAACCCAAGCAGACCTGTCGAATCAGCAGACCTCGAGCAACTTGGATTCAAGCCGAAAGGGAGTTGGGGGCAAAATGCTGCCAAGTTGCTGTTCAGTGCCGGCTACAACGAAGGAAGCACCATGGGCACACTTCCACCAGCAGCAACTCCACACGGGATGACGAGAACTCAAGCCCGGCTATTTCAAAACGGAGAACAAATTCCCCCGAACCGCCGAGGCATCGGCTCCAGTCAAGCTCCGTTGGTCATCAGAACCGCAGCAAAGAAGACCTTCACCTCGAACTACATTGAGGCGAGGATAGTAGATGAAGCAGCCGAAGAATCGACAATCTCCGATGCACGCTCTACCTACCTCAGCCATCCAGACAGCAGGAGAAGACGACGACGGGCTCGATGCCAAGCCTTGTTCCAGAAGCAAACCAGAGGTGGTAAAGACTGGTCGAATCGAAAATGCACATCCGTGTTCGAGAGGCTCGGGCCAGCCAAACAATCAAAGAAGAAGTCGGCGTTCGATCGTCTGGGGATGCCAATCGAGGACTTCGTCTCAATACCCACCCACCCACCCATGGCTGCCGTCAATCATATCTCCATTACAGATCCCGACAACGGTGACACTTCTACTTCGGACGACGAGTTGCCCAATGCCCCGCCAGTCCTCGAAGAAGGGGGGCAGTCCACCGTTGATGACTTGAAGGAAATCAACTTGGGCACGGAGACGGAGCCTCGGCCTACATTCGTCAGCACGCTCTTGACTCCTGAGGAAGAAGCCGCATACATCAAACTGCTTAAAGAATACAGAGACGTCTTTGCATGGTCCTACAAGGAGATGCCGGGCCTCGATCCAAAAATCGCAGTGCACCAGCTCAGCGTCAAACACGGAGCCAGCGCTATCAAGCAAGGACAAAGGCGCTACCGGCCAGAACTGATACCCCAAATAGAAGGCGAAGTCAACAAATTGATCGAAGCCGGTTTCATTCGAGAGGTCAAGTACCCGACATGGATCTCTAGCGTCGTCCCCGTCAAAAAGAAGAACGGTCAAATCCGAGTGTGCGTGGACTTCAGAGACCTGAACAACGCATGTCCAAAGGACGACTTCCCCTTGCCAATCACGGAGCTAATGGTCGACGCGACGACTGGTCACAAGGTGCTCACTTTCATGGACGGATCATCGGGCTACAACCAGATTCGGATGGCACCCAAGGACGAGGAGCTCACGGTATTTCGTACACCGAAAGGAATCTACTGCTATAAGGTAATGCCGTTCGGCTTGAAGAACGCGGGAGCCACCTACCAGCGAGATATGCAGAAAATCTTCGACGACATTCTTCATCAAAACGTGGAGTGTTATGTCGACGACCTCGTGGTGAAATCCAAGAAGAGGTCGGCACATCTACAAGATCTTGAGCTAATCTTCAAACGACTTCGAAGGTACCAACTCCGCATGAATTCGCTCAAGTGCGCGTTCGGAGTCTCCTCGGGCAAATTCCTCGGCTTCGTCGTCCGACATCGTGGCATTGAGATAGATCAATCCAAAATTGATGCTATCGTCAATATGCCCGCACCAAATACAGTGCGAGACCTCAGAGGCCTCCAAGGGCACTTGGCGTATATCCGAAGATTCATCGCCAACTTGGCTGGAAAGTGCCACCCTTTTAGCCACCTCATGAAGAAAGGAGCGCTGTTCAAATGGGATGAAGCGTGCCAAGAAGCACTCCAAAACATCAAAGCATACCTACTGAAGCCGCCAGTCCTATCAGCACCGGTTCAAGGGAGGCCGCTCATCCTCTACATCGCCGCCCAGGAGCAATCCTTGGGGGCACTCCTGGCCCAGAACAATGAACTTGGCATAGAGACAGCTTGCTACTACTTAAGTCGCACGCTCGTCGGCGCAGAGCTGAATTACTCCCCAATCGAGAAGGTCTGTTTAGCCCTCATCTTCGCCATGAAAAAGCTGCGACACTATATGCTCGCTCACACCATCAGACTAGTCTCGAAGGCTGACCCACTCAAGTACATTATGTCGAGACCAGTGCTTTCCGGACGTCTGGCCAAGTGGGCCCTGCTGCTACTTGAATTCGACATCACCTTCGTGCCACAGAAAGCGGTTAAAGGGCAGGCCCTCGCGGACTTCCTCGCAGAATACCCTCTCCCGGCAGAATGGGAGTTATCAGAAGATCTCCCAGATGAAGAAGTGTTCTCCGTCGACATCGCCCCATCCTGGAAAATGTTCTTCGACGGCGCAGCTAGGCAAGACATAGCGGGAGCCGGAGTCATCTTTGTCACTCCGGACAACGAAATACTCCCCTTCTCATTCCTGCTCTCGGAAGCATGTTCCAACAACGTGGCAGAATATCAAGCCCTACTCATTGGTCTCGAGCTGGCCGACGAAATGAAGCTTCAAGGACTGGAAATCTTTGGCGTCTCTCAACTCGTGATCCAGCAAGTCCTGGGGGCATACGAAGTCAACAAAGAAGACCTGGTACCATTGCATGCGCGAGCTGTGAAGCTCCTTGAAAAACTCAAGGCTACTTCCATTCAGCACGTTTCCCGAAACCTCAACCAGCAGGCTGACGCACTTGCAAATCTGGCGGCTACACTCCCGTTTCCAGATGAACGTTCGCTCGTCGTTCCCGTCTGCAGGAGGTTCGTGATCACCGAAGAAAAGGGTCCGCCTGAAATACCGGTTCAAACCAACGCGGTGCATGTCCTCGAGATTAAAGATCAGGACTGGAGGCAACCGTTTGTGGAGTATCTCGTTCATGGTAAACTCCCCGAAGATCCGAAGCGCAAAAGTGACATCCGTCGACGATCTCTAAGGTTCTACCACTTCAATGGCGAACTGTACCGACGAAGCTATGACGGCACACTCCTGAGGTGCCTCGCAAAAGAGGAAGCAGAAGCCGCGCTCGAAGAAGTACACGCTGGAATTTGTGGATCGCACCAGTCCGGTCCGAAGCTTCACTTCCGCGTCAGGAGGATGGGATACTACTGGCCTACCATGATCAAAGACAGCTTGGAGTACGCGAGAAGATGTCAAGCTTGCCAAATGCATGGGGACTACATCCGTCAACCTCCGGAGCCTTTACACCCAACAATCGCGTCTTGGCCTTTCGAAGGATGGGGTCTCGACATCGTCGGTCCTCTGCCCAAGTCATCCAAGCAACATCTCTACATCTTGGCGGCGACGGACTACTTCTCCAAGTGGGCTGAAGCGATACCGTTAAGGGAAGTTATAAAGTACTCCGTCATCAGCTTTATCCAGAACGACATCATCTTCCGCTATGGAGTCCCCCGCTACATCGTAACAGATAATGGGAAGCAGTTCAAGAATGCTGCCATCAGCCAGTTCTGCGCATTGTACAACATTAAGCAGAATTGTTCGACAATGTACAACGCTCCGGCCAACGGTCTAGCAGAAGCCTTCAACAAAACTCTGTGCAAGCTGCTGGAGAAAACTGTCTCGAAGACAAAGAAAGATTGGCACGAACGCATGGGCGAAGCACTATGGGCTTACCGAACATCCTTCCGCACGCCGACACAAGCAACGCCGTATTCCCTCGTCTATGGCGTGGAAGCCGTTCTTCCGCTCGAGCTCCAGATCCCGTCACTCAGGATAGCAGTCCAGGAAGGCCTCACCAGCGATGACAACGCCCAGCTCCGCCTAGCAGAATTGGAAGCACTGGATGAAAGACGCCTCGAAGCTCAACAGCGGCTGGAGTGTTATCAGGCCAGGCTCTCTCGCGCCTTCAACAAGAAGATTCGTCCTCGATCATTCCAGATAGGGGAACTGGTGCTGGCAGTCAAACGCCCCATCATTCTCTCGCATCGAGGAGGGAAGAAATTTGATGCCAAATGGGATGGCCCGCATTCCGTCAAGGAGGTCTACTCCAACGGCGCCTATCTCCTCACCACGCCAGAAGGGCTGACACTCGGCCCTATCAACGGCAAGTACCTCAAAAGGTACTATGCCTAAAGCAAGGCCACACCCCTTGTTCAAAAAAAAAAAAAAAAAAAAAAAAAAAATGAACTACGTGCGACTTGATCCCCCTTAGGGGGGTACGTAGGCAGCCTGAGAAGTTACTTCAGGTTCAGTCCGACCAAAAGAAAAAGACAACAAAGTTCCATGGAAAGGGTGTGGCAAAATGAGGCGATATTATTAATGAACCGAAGGTAGTACATTGCATAAGTCCTGAAAAAGAAAGCCACAATGAAACCAGGAACAACTAAAAGAAGGTGTCCAGAGCTTGGAGACGGCGCAGCAGCTCCTCCCTAGTCGCCTCCACTCTCTGAAGCTCCACGGGACGAGCAGCCAGAAGCTCGCGACGGGTTGCCAAGTCCGACTGCTGCCTCAAGTGACTCGCCTTCAAAGCGCTCTCCGCGGCCTCGGCCCGCTCCAAACGAGACTCCGCCTTTCTAAGTGAGGCGCGCGCAGACTCCAACTTCCTCTGGGCCTTCGACAGGCTGGACGTAGCCTCCGCAAGTTGATGCTCGGACTGACTTAGACTCGCCTCAGCGGCCTCCAGCTCAGAAAGGGAGCTCCCCTCCAGCAAAGCCCGTCGGGATCGATAAGCCTCGCTATCGGTCACAAGCAGGTTCATCTGATCGACGAAAAGAGAGCTGTCAACTTTGAACTCCGCCAGGCTCGCGCAAAACTCCGCACCATCCGTCGACCACCAGTCCTGGAGGGCGCCAAGGCCGGCAGTTTGGAAAGGCTCCAACGTCGACTTGATGTACTGCCGGCAGCTCGAAAGAAGGAACTCTGAGACCCTGCTCCTCGGCCTTAAAACCGGACGAGGCGCCTCGGAGTAGGTAGGCAAGACCCTCCCTGCCGCTGCAACTGCCACAGGAGCCGCCTGCGCCAACAAGGGTGGTGGAACCGGAGAAACCTCCGTTGCCGCTGTAACAACCGTCTCCACCAAAGGGCACGAGGGCACAGTCATCGGGGAATGCCGCTTGTCGACGCTCGAGACTTCAGCCCCCTCGCCAAAAGACAAGGCGTCGACATCGATGTCGTCCAGGTTAATGTCGCCCCTAGGGAAGTTCTCCCTGCAAAGTCCGAGGAGATCCAGATCATCCGGAGGGATATCTAGCCCACAGGGTTCGGGCACTTCCTGCGCGGCACCGGCGGACGAATGCCCAAGAGGCGCCTTTGAGGAACTCGCTCCGCGCTCTACCACTATAACAGAATCTGGTCAAAAGAAAGAAACGGTGCTCAGCGTGATAAAACTTCCTGAACGTAGAGGGCAAATAAAATGAAGAGAGCTCCATACCTGTGTGGTCAGACGAAGCGGTCCTAGACGGAGGAATCACCTCATCTTTCAGAAGTCCAGGCTCCTCGGCGTCCTCCACCAGACAAGGAACTCTCGGGACCATCCCGCGAGGAATGCACACTTTTCTTCTCTTGGGAGGGACACCCTCAACTTCGGCCTTCGGGGAACAAAATGCCCCAGGGGCACTAGTAAGCTCGGCGTCCAGCACCGGAACGGAAGAAGGGACACGACGAGCACTGGAAAGGCGACTATAGCTCCTCTGCGCTCTTTGAAGCCCCAGTCGGAGGCGACGGTCCTCCACTCCCGTAGAGTGATTGAAGCAGAAATTCCTGAACCCGCTACTCACCAAGACGTCGACTGGAAAACTCGCAAGTAAAGGAGAAACTCGCCCTTCAACCCACTGGCGGTATTCCGGAGTCGCGGCATCCCGAAATCCGTACTTAGCCCCAGGAAAGAAACTCCCGCCAGTCAAGCGAGCGTAGAGAGAAGCCCACAGACGGTAACCCTCCTGCCGACTGATACGTCCCTGCAACCGCTGAGGCATGCCAGAGACTTCTTGCCGAAACCCCTGTTGGCGAGCAAAGCGATGGGGGGAGTACTGCTCCACCTCCACCACATCCCCCTTGCGCCAGACCAAGTAGCCAGGACGGCAGCTGACCATATTCCAGTAGAGACTGTCCGGGAGCTCCTCGTTATCGTACACAGTCGACCTCTCCAAGGGCAGCACCGAATGCTCTGACAGGAATTCGAAATCGACGCTCCCTATCCTCCTCAAAAGGGTGCGAGCACACTCTCTCGGACGCTCCCAACTGATAAAGGCGTTCAAGATCCCTCCTATCCCGGGCAAAAAAGGCAGCTCAGCTGGATGCCCTCGTCTGGCAAAGATCCCCTTCGGGAAATGCAGAGCTATCCACCCGTACAAATAATGCAAGGGTCCGAATGCAGTCGACCGGCCGAGCTCCTCCTTGGCCTTATCAGAGCCAGACAAGTCCCAGTAAGTCCCGCTGAGAGCCCGATACAAGGCGCATAGTATGGCCGGGGCTAGATTGAAGAGCTCGCCCCTCTCCATCCTGGAAGCGGCAAGGAAGGTCCCCGGACGAATAGCCTCCCTAGAACACGGAAGCACGAACCGGCAGAGGAAGATGACCAGCCCAGCAGCTCGGTAAACCGATCGCCACTCCTCGCTATCCCGTTTCAGGCCAAGGAGTTCCCAGGGACACTGCTTCCCCTCCATTGAGTGCTTCTCTCGAGCCAAGGAGTCGATAGGCCTCACAAAGGAGCGAAGCGGAGGTCTCTGCATCTGAGCGATCTTCCACATTGGGTGAGCCGAAGGCGCTAGAGACCTATACTCACCTCTGAACCAAAAGTCGACCCAAGAAGAAGGACGCACTCGATCTGATTGATCCTGCGCCGCAATGATAGCATGCGCCTTGAACAGAAGAAGGCAAGAACTCGGAACGTAGCTGCTGTCCAGCAGATCCTTCAAGGCAGGCACCTCCTCTTGGTAATAGTTCCGTACCTCGGGGCACCCGGAAACGATATGGACGTCACGAAGCGAGATGCCTATCTCCCCCGCCCCAGTAAGGAAGGTGTTAGTTTCCGAACACCAAAGCTCACAAAGTGCGCGGTACATCCCCTCCGGACGACTGTACTCTCGACGGGCCGGCGCCAGAAATTTGGCCAATAAGTTCATCTCAGGTTCCGCGCCAAAGACCTCGTAGAGCTCGTCCATCCACTCGCGAAAGCCGCAAAGGTACTGGACGTCTCCCCGAGGCCAAGAGTCGGTGCCCCATCGGGTCAGCCTAGCGCATATCTTCGAGGCAACAACTGGCGTAGTCACGAACTCTTCATCGCAATGATGGAACGGAAGACTCAAACTCGGCCGCAGAAGCTTCATGGAGATCCCTTCGTCAGTATGAACCTTCTCGCTTAATTTCAGCATCCCACAAGTCGCATCCGCGACTCCATCTTCCGTGATGCGCTCGTGCACAAAGACACGGAGCAACGACAGAAGGTCTTCCCGCCTTGAGTTGCGGTAACGGCGCACACGAGTGTAAGGAAAGCAAAGGCATCTCCTCCCGTCGAAGAAGTCCTCGTCTATCCAGCCCGAGGAAGTCAAACTCTCGAAGACGCGAGCCCTGGAGGACCGTGAAAGGAGGCAAGTCAAGACAAGTGCGTACAAAAAAAAAAAAAAATAAAACTGAGGTGGCCCGGACCCCTGTCAAGAGGATTGCCCGATTCAAGGTCACTCTCCAGCCAGCCCGCACCCGTGTCGCGACCCGTGCGCCACGAGCCGACACTGTTATCATCGGCACCTTCGAAGTTAAAAAAAAAAAAAAAAAAAAAAAAGAGTCAACGAGTGGGGCCCACGGGCCCCTCTCCCCCAATCAATGACCGACAGCCAAAGAAAGAAAGGGGGGGGGGGGGCCCGCGGCCCCCCTTCTTCTCCTTCTTCTTCGCCGGCCCACGACCCCGACCTGCTCGGGCCCCGGATTCCGCGCGCCACCCACGACCCCGACCCGTTCGGGCCCCGGCCTCCGCGCGCCGCCCGCGACCCCGACCCGCTCGGGCCCCGGCCTCCGCGCGCCGCCCGCGACCCCGACCCGTTCGGGCCCCGGCTTCCGCGCGCCGCCCGCGACCCCGACCGCCGCGCGCAGCCCCGTGCGCACCCCGCACCGCTGCACCGCCGGCCGCCTGCGCCCGCGCCGCCTCCGGCCTCGCGCCACCCGCGCGCAGCCCCCGCGTGCGCCCGGCGCTGCTGCCGCTGCTGCCCATGCAGCCCGGAGCTGAAGAAGAAGAAGGAAGAAAAAAAAAAAAAGTGAAGAGAATGAAAAAAAAAAAAGAAAGGAAGAAGAAGAAGAAGAAGAAGGAGGAAGAGAGAGGCGGCGAAGGCGACCCGCACCTCAGCCACGCTCCTACATCCTCCCCGCCTCGGTCATCGCCACAACGCCGTTTCGAACCCGCCTTCGCAACGACCGCAAAATCGCGCACCATCGCCGACGACGAAAGAGGCGACACCGGGAAGACGGAGCAAGTCTCGTGCAACCCCAGGCAGCTCTCTTCCGACAACGGTCTCCAGAAGCCGGCAGAACCTTCGTGAAGAAACACAACGCCGACGATGAAAGAGGCGACACCGGGAAGACGGAGCAAGTCTCGTGCAACCCCAGGCAGCTCTCTTCCGACAACGGTCTCCAGAAGCCGGCAGAACCTTCGCAAAGAAGCACAACGGCGAATGAAGGGGGGTAGGGGTCCTTAAATAGACCTCCAACCCCGCCCACAAAAGGAATCAAGGACAAGCGCTCTACGATTCCTACGTGTCCAAACCCGACACGCTCTCACCGACGCACTCGTCCTTGAGGGGGCATTTGTAGACACACGAATTTCGTCGGACCCGAACCCGACTTACGTGTGCCGACGCGGATGCAAACCCGACACGCGGACTCAACTCGCTCGCACCGACGCGGATGCAAACCCGACACGCGGACCCAACTCGCTCGCACAGACGTGGATGCAAACCCGACACGCGGACCCAACTCGCGCGCACCGACACGGACCCGGACCTCGCCTCAAGAGGGGCCGGTCCCTACTAGGGTCCGAACCCCATAGGGCCGGCCCTAGTGGGGACCGAACCCCATGGAGAGGCCGGCCGGCCCTGCAAGGAAAGGGAAGAAAAGAAAAAAAGAAAGAAAAGAAAAAGGAAAGAAAAGAAAGGAAAGAAAAGAAAAAGGAAAGAAAAGAAAAGGAAAGAAAAGAAAGAAAAGGAAAAAATATCGCCATGCGCGGGGGGAGGTAGCGTATGACGTCTGCACACACGCGGATCTGCGCCGATCCCTCGATCCGACGCACAAGACGAAGCGCCCGATCGCCATCGATTTCGTGCGCAAAATCCAGCCATAATTGCACCCGCCAGAAAAGAAAAACAACTAAATATTATTCCCTTCATCAATGGATGAATAAAATCCGGGTAATTATGAGAGAGATACAAAAGGGATTTAAAATTAAAAAGTTCCCATATCTCTCTCCCCACCTCTTTGCCTATAAATAGAGGGGGTGGGGGAAGGAAAAAATGGTCGAAGATTGAAGACAAAGCGCGGGAGCTCTGCAGAAGAGGAGACGCTTCTTCACCGACCCAAGGCTTCACGAGGCACAGTCAAGCCTGTCCCGAGGGATCGGCTTACTGGAAGTCCTCATCAACGTGAAGACCCTTGCACACGAAGATCATCCCTTCAACTCCGTGCACGAAGAAGAAAGCTCGGAGAAGAAGAACCCTTCGACTCCGAAGACGCCAGAAGCAAAGGCTGGAGAAGAAGAGGAGCGGCACTACCCCGTCGTCTCCAACAAGCTTCGACTCCGATCAAGCCCAAAAGCCCGGAGAAGAAGAGGAGCGGTACTACCCCGTCGTCTCCAACAAGCTTCGACTCCGATCAAGCCCAAAAGCCCGGAGAAGAAGAGGAGCGGCACTACCCCGTCGTCTCCAACAAGCTTCAACTCCGATCAAGCCCAAAAGCCCGGAGAAGAAGAGGAGCGGCACTACCCCGTCATCTCCAACAAGCTTCGACTCCGATCAAGCTCAAAAGCCCGGAGAAGAAGAGGAGCGGCACTACCCCGTCGGCTCCAACAAATCCTCGATCCCGATCAAGCCCCAAAGCCCGGAGGAGAGAAGCGAAGCGTCATCACCCCGTCGTCTTTGACTAACGCCTGCCCTATCCACGAAGAAGAAAGCCTGGAGCAGATCGTCTGAAGCGTCGCTACCCCGTCGTCTTCATCAACAAAAGTCGACGCTACAACCGTCGCACGGAGACCGTCGCTACCCTCGTCGTCTTCATCAACAAAAGCCGACGCTACAACCGTCGCACGGAGACCGTCGCTACCCTCGTCGTCTTCATCAACAAAAGCCGACGCCACAACCGTCGCACGGAGATCGGTGCTACCCCCACCATCTTCGAAAGCATTCTTCGACTCCGATCACGCCAAAGAAGCCCGGAGAAGAAGAGAAGTCCAGTCGATACGTAAACCGTCGAAGCACCGGAGAAGTAGCCCACGTCGTTCGAAGAAGAAGATCGAGTTGACGCCAAAGCTAAAGCCAACACAAGAAGCCAAAGCAAAGCCCCAGTAAAGCCCGCGCCAAAGCAACGCAAGTGCCAAAGCCAAGCGACTACGCCGGCCACGAGCAAAAGCACCGCACGTTCTAGCCGATACGACGCGAAGTCCGGAAGAACGAAAGCATCGCAAGTCTCTCCCAGCTACGTCCAAGTGCAAGCGCCGAAGCAAAGCAAAAGCCAGAGCCACGCCGGAGCAAAGCCAAAGCCAAAAAGCCAAAGCCGAAGCCAACGCCAAAAGCTAGATCGACGCCGCGAACTGACGATCAAGGACACCGAGGTCAAGCAAGGAACGAGGAAGACACGAAGACCGAGGAACGAAGCCGAAAACCCCCTAGCCGAGAAAGCGCGAAGCACGGAAGGGACAAAGCAACGGTGGACATTCCTTAGCCTCTCCAAAACCCTCTCCCTGTAAAACCCCTGTCCTGGGCAGCCCCTTCAGAGCTCTCGCACGAACACCACGTGGAGACGCGGATCAAAGGGATCCCCCAGAAGATCTTTCCCACAATCCCCTGATCAAAACTCGCCGCAACCCGGACTCGTCACCCCCGAGCAACCCGGGTCCCGGCCACAATTGTAATCTCGTGTGATTCGCAATAAAGACGACCCGCGCTTTTTTCCGCGTCCACAGCTCGGTGTTGCGGATCCTCATGGGGGGCCCTTTCAGCTGTGTTGCTTTCACCTGCTTTGTGGTGGCTTTTGGGATCTTGTCGGTCTCTCCTGGTCTGGTGTGGTGGCTACCTGTGGACAAATGTGAGCTCTGTCTATGACCTAATGCGGTGACTACGTACTACTACTATTGTAATCCACCGATCAACTGACTGAGTACAATGTGTTTTTCTTTTGAGACAACATATACAACTTGTATACGGATTGCTCATGTACGTAGCACCTACGTATAGAAAGTCGGGATCCTTGAGATGTCAAACACTTGACTATTTAGATATCATCTACACGACATGTTCATCAAGAATCAAGATACTCTTTGTTGTATTCAATATAGAGCACAATTTGAGCAGTTAAATAGTTAGGCAATTCTCCATCCCCAAATATTTAATGGAGATTTTGGGCTGTCAATGCCAAAATCGTCATCTAACAATGCTAGCGTTTTTTTATTTTGTAGGGAGACTATCATAATGGTCAATTCATCACCTATTGGTGCGCTGGCACAAGATAGACCAAGGGTTATAGCTCTCGAGAGAAATAACTTCATTTTTTATAACCCCACAACCAAAAAAGCTCACCGCTAGAGCAAGAGGAAAGCCCACCACTACATAGCAATAGAAAATATGTTGTAGCTAGCACTTATTCGAACCATTGACCAAAGACACGGGTTGCACATATATATATATATATATATATATATATATATATATATATATATATATATATATATATATATATATATATATATATATATATATATATATATATATATATATATATATATATATATATATATATATATATATATATATATATATATATATATATATATATATATATATATATATATATATGTTACAATGAGCTGTGGGCTGCCGGGGGAGAAATGAGCTGCGGGTATTTTGACCCCCCAAGAAGTTATGGAATTTGATGAAATTTGGTGAGGTTGTTGCCTAGTATAAGATGATCATCCTCTCCAATTTTGATTAAATTCCAAAACTTCTAGGGGGGTCAAATGGTCGAAGCAATTTTAACGGTGACTGCGGACGGCAGAAATTGCTTCGACCATTTGACTCCCCTAGAAGTTTTGGAATTTGATAAAAATTGGTGAGGATGATCATCTTATACTAGGCAACAACCTCACCAAATTTTATCAAATTCCATAACTTCTTGGAGGGTCAAAATACCCGCAGCTCACTTTCCCCCCTGCAGCCCACAGCTCACTGTAACAGCCCTCACCCTCTCTCTCTCTCTCTCTCTATATATATATATATATATATATATATATATATATATATATATATATATATATATATATATATATATATAAAGAAAGGAGATGGCAATGAGTATATTAAGAGAGGCCACCCTCTTATTGATGTGCCCCCCAAATAAAAATATGTCCCAATAAGGATGCCGTCGACAAGGCCTCATGCAAGACTTTTCATAAATATTTACAATCTAGGTGGGAGGCTAAGTCATGAAACAATTAACAACATTATCATTTCCAAATAAGCATATGTACTTTAATGACTTTTGGCATGTAATCATCAACATGACTCGAAACAGACACGTAAGTAGGGGTTTTGTTTTAGTAGTATTTGGGCCGTAATAATGGATAAAGAACAATGCTTCAGAGCGCACGGCTCCTTTCTCGATGTGAACCGTTGGATGAATATCACTAGTAAAAACTTTTGATAATATCAGAAGTAGCATTCAGGCGGGCTGGTGAAGCAAATTTCTCTAGTAATATTCTGTCAGATATCCGAACCATTGAATATCACCAGCAATATTCATCCAACGGTTCACATCGATAAAAGAGCCGCAAGTCCACCGCAAGTTGGAGCAAAGTACTGTTCATAGATAAACATGTTGTGATGGGGTTTATGTTTCTAAAGTCGGACTGATCCTTTTTTTTTTTTGTCCGAGTCAGCACAAACCGTGGTGCTATGTTATATAGATGTTTATGTTACACGGGTCATAAACTAGTTTTGGGGGATATAAACAGGGCTTTGACCGATTTAGGTGTGTTGAACCTGCAAATACAACATGGTGCAACATGTTTATTAAATGGGCTAGCTACATCATGTCGTGTGACATGTTTGTTAAGTAGGTCGATTGGGCCATCAATATGTCAACTTTTTTGTTAAATGGGTCGTGTTCAGACCAGTTGTTTTGTCCTATATCAAAGTAGCTTTCACAATTGTTTCGATTCATATGTAATTCTATATATTATTTGCATCATAAATAATCTTCTTAATGATGATTATATCCGGCGTTCATCCATTTATTACAAGGCCAGATAGATGAAAGCTAAAACTGAATCATAACCATCCATTACACCTAGCCACAAATGATGAATCACACAATGCCCCAACCAACATGCAATGAATGACTGTGGTCTTCACCTATCACTGTAACCTTAGGTTAGAACCTCAGAGAATCCACGCTCTTATTATTGATGTAATGTCCTAATAGAATTAAGCTCATTGTGATTACGTAATTTATAAGAACTATCATGTCAATTATAAGTTGGATATATTTAATTGGATAAGGAAAAATGGATTTTGGATTATATTTTCATACCTAAGTCTTACTATAAACCCTAATTTGTTGTGGTGTTCTAAATTAATATGATCTGAACCATGATTAGAATGCCATCTTATAGCCAAAGCACTCATGGTCTAAATTGGTCCCTTAGTTTTTCGGTTCAATCAAAATTTGTATTTATGGTATCAAAACATAATACTTACTAACTATTTACACATGGTAGACTATGGGATTATACTTACTCGCTGGTGCAGGGGGCGGGTTGGGGTCATCGTCGGTGGGGTTTCTCTCTTTCTCTCTCTCTCTCTCTCTCTCTCTCTCTCTCTTGATCTCGATCTCTATCTCTCTTTTATGACATCAGGTTTTTTTTTTGTGCATATATATATATAGAGGAATGTTACAGTGAGCTATGAGCTACGGAAGGAGAAAATGAGCTATGATCATTTTCACCATCCTAGAAATTTTGGAATTTTGTAAAAATTGGTGGGTGTGTTGTCTATGGAAACATGATCATCCTCACCAATTTTCAAGGAATTCCAAAACTTCTATGGTCATCAAATGGTAGAATCAAAATTAACGGTTACTACGGACGGTGGATAAAGCTTTTACCGTTTGATGATCCTAAAAGTTTTAAAATTTCTTGAAAATTAGTGAGGATGATCATGTTACTTTAGGCAACACACCCACCAATTTTCATGAAATTCCAAAACTTTTAAGGTGGTGAAAATGATCGTAGCTCATTTTCTTATTCCGTATCTCATAACTCACTGTAACATTCCTCTCTCTCTCTTTTTCTCTCTCTCTCTCTGTATATATATATATATATATATATATATATATATATATATATATATATATATATATATAATACTATAATGCGGCATGCGGTAAGTGCGACACACACACACACACACACACACACACACACACACACACACATATATATATATATATATATATATATATATATATATATATATATATATATATATATATAAAATGCCGCACGCACCGCATGCCGCAGCATAGCATGCCCATATATATATATATATATATATATATATATATATATATATATATATATATATATATATATATATATATATATATATATATATATATATATATATATATATATATATATATATATATATATATATATGAGAAATGATAAAATGCGGCGTGCGGTGTCGCACCGCAGCCGTCTGATGCACTGCTGCGTGCATCACACGCACCGCAGCGATGCATCAGACAGCTGCGGTGCGACGCCACACGCACCGCACGCCGCAGCCTAACACGCATATATATATATATATATATATATATATATATATATATATATATATATATATATATATATATATATATATATATATATATATATATATATATATATATATATATATATATATATATATATATATATATATATATATATATATATATATATATATATATATATATATATATATATATATATATATATATATATATATATATATATATATATATATATATGGGTCAGGATCGGATGACCCATCAAAATTTTGACCCATTAATAACCCAGCACCCTTTGAGGCACCTAGAAGTTTTAGAATGAGCAGATTTTTTGTAGACATGTTGTCTATGATATGTTGATCATCCTCACAAAAAAGCAGCCCATTCTAAAACCTCTAGGTGTATCAAAGGGTGTTCTTCAAATCAATGGTTAAAATTGACAGTAAAAAACCGTTGATTTGAAGTGCGCATTTGATGCAGCTAGAACACGCGATCTAGTGTGATTTTTTGTGAGGATGATCAACATACCATAGACAACATCCCTACAAAAAATCAGCCCATTCTATATCCTCTAAGTGCCTCAAATGGTGCTGGGTTATTAATGGGTCAAATTTTGCTGGGTCATCCGATCCTGACCCTATATATATATATATATATATATAAATATATATATATATATATAGGGGCATGCTATAATGCGGCATGCGGTAAGTGCGGCACCGCACTACAACTGTCTGATGTACCACTGCGTGCATGCGATGCACACAGCGGGTGAATCAGACGGCTGCGATGTGGTGTTACACTTACAACATGCCGCATTATAGCATGCCCATATATATATATATATATATATATATATATATATATATATATATATATATATATATATATATATATATATATATATATATATATATATATATATATATATATATATATATATATATATATATATATATATATATATATATATATATATATATATATATATATATATATATATATATATATATATATATATATATATATATATATATGAATGCTTAGGTGTAGTCTGTGGTCCATGGTTCGCAGCCGTTCGATGCACCACTCCGTGCATCCGATGCCCGCGGCGCCTTCTCCACCTCACTTCATCTCACCCATCTTGGCATCCCAGCCTCAGGAGTCTTGGCTCTTGGCCTATTGGATCTTGGTCATCACAATCCACCCTCCTTAGGGCTACACGTCCTTGTGTAGGGCTAGTCCCCCCATCCCGAGCAGAATCGGCTCTGATACCATTTTGTAACATCCGCCCCAAACACACAAGATATTGTCCGCTTTGCCCGTGCACGTTTAACTACAGAGTTCTTACAAAATCCGTAGTGGCGCACGGTTTTAAAACACGTTTTCTATGTTTGGGAGGGGAAATTATATAAGTAGCTCAGGATCTTCTTTTCTCCAGGCGATGTGGGGCTAACTAATGGTCTTGTACACCTCACCTCACCTTATCCATCTTGGCATCCCAGCCTCAGGAGTCTTGGCTATTGTCTATTGGCCTATTGGATCTTGGTCGTCACACCCTCTCTTATATATATATATATATATATATATATATATATATATATATATATATATATATATATATATATATATATATATATATATATATATATATATATATATATATGTAACATCCGCCCCAAACACACAAGATATTGTCCGCTTTGCCCGTGCCCGCACGAGAACTTCCCAGGGAGGTCACCCATCCTGGTACTACTCTCGCCCGAGCACGCTTAACTACGAAGTTCTTATGAATTCCGTAGCGGCGCACGGTTTTAAAACGCGTCTTCTATGTTTGGGAGGGGAAATTATATAAGTAGCTCAGGATCTCCTTCTCTCCAGGCGATGTGGGGCTAACTCATGGCCTTGTACACCTCACCTCACCTCACCTCACCTCATCCATCTTGGCATTCCCGCCTCAGGAGTCTTGGCTCTTGGCTATTGGCCTATTGGATCTTGGTCGTCACAATCCACCCCCCTTAGGGCTACACGTCCTCGTGTAGGGTTAGACCCCCCCATCCCGAGGAGAACCGGCTCTGATACCATTTTGTAACATCCGCCCCAAACACACAAGATATTGTCCGCTTTGCCCGTGCCCGCACGAGAACTTCCCAGGGAGGTCACCCATCCTGGTACTACTCTCGCCCGAGCACGCTTAACTACGGAGTTCTTACGAATTCCGTAGCGGCGCACGGTTTTAAAACGCGTCTTCTATGTTTGGGAGGGGAAATTATATAAGTAGCTCAGGATCTCCTTCTCTCCAGGCGATGTGGGGCTAACTCATGGCCTTGTACACCTCACCTCACCTCACCTCACCTCATCCATCTTGGCATTCCCGCCTCAGGAGTCTTGGCTCTTGGCTATTGGCCTATTGGATCTTGGTCGTCACAATCCACCCCCCTCAGGGCTACACGTCCTCGTGTAGGGTTAGACCCCCCCATAGCGAGGAGAACTGGAGCCGAAGTCATT
This sequence comes from Chamaelirium japonicum, assembly GCA_947650365.1. Taxonomy (NCBI): domain Eukaryota; kingdom Viridiplantae; phylum Streptophyta; class Magnoliopsida; order Liliales; family Melanthiaceae; genus Chamaelirium; species Chamaelirium japonicum. Next base: position 12,076,884 of record OX393551.1, read on the forward strand.
CGTCACAATATATATATATATATATATATATATATATATATATAGAGAGAGAGAGAGAGAGAGAGAGATGCTATAATACGGCATGCGGTAAGTGCGGTACTGCAGCGCAGCCGTTTGATGCACCGCAATGCACGCAGCGCGTGCATCTGACGGTTGTGGTGCAGTACCACATGTACCTCATGCCGCATTATAGCATGCCCCTATATATATATATATATATATATAGGGGACGGGGAGCCTGGACCGCAGGTGCAGCGTGGAGGCTGCACCGGCTGCTGGATGCATGACACGCGTCTTTTCTCCGAAAAATCCCGACCGCAATCGTTCCCTCCGAGACCGAAACAGCCGGGCCAAAGCTCAGCCGTCCGATCGATTGAATCGAGCAGATGGCATTCCGTTCGGCCGGCTGTTACTGTGGCGGCCACAGTAACAGCCCAGGTGAATACCGTCCGTTCGATTCAGTTTATCGGGCGGCTGGAAATACTCTCGCGATTACTGTAGTGGCTACAGTAATCGTGATTTTTTTTTTCAACCGCCCGATTCAGTCGATCGGACAGTTGAAATCATTCTCGCGATTACTGTAGCCGCTACAGTAATCCCAAAATTTTTTTCAGCCGCCCGATCGACTGAATCGAATGGACGGTATTCACCCGGGTTGTAACATCCGCCCCAAACACACAAGATATTGTCCGCTTTGCCCGTGCCCGCACGAGAACTTCCCAGGGAGGTCACCCATCCTGGTACTACTCTCGCCCGAGCACGCTTAACTACGGAGTTCTTACGAATTCCGTAGCGGCGCACGGTTTTAAAACGCGTCTTCTATGTTTGGAAGGGGAAATTATATAAGTAGCTCAGGATCTCCTTCTCTCCAGGCGATGTGGGGCTAACTCGTGGCCTTGTACACCTCACCTCACCTCACCTCACCTTACCTCATCCATCTTGGCATCCCCGCCTCAGGAGTCTTGGATCTTGGCTATTGGCCTATTGGATCTTGGTCGTCACAATCCACCCCCCTTAGGGCTACACGTCCTCGTGTAGGGTTAGACCCCCCCATCCCGAGGAGAACCGGCTCTGATACCATGTGTAACGCCCCGTATTTTCTATCAGCTTAATTTAATAAGCTAATAAAAATAATACGGAGGGTTAGGGGTGTTTTTATATATATATATATATATATATATATATATATATATATATATATATATATATATATATATTAAACAACGAATAAAATAGAGTTAAAGTAGAGATATAACCAAATCAATCAAGTTCATTAATACCACAATAAAAAAAAAATTCTAGTTACATCAGAGCTTCTAAAAGAACAGGTCCAACTACTACGAAGAGAAGGAAAAGACACAGAACTGAAAAGAAAGGAACCACGCTGCACAGGAACGTCCGGCAACGTAACTACTGCAACTGATGTAACTCTGCAACCCCTACTGCTGATGAGTACCTGCGCCTCAAAAATTATACCACAGGAGGCGTCAATGTGACAAAACTTAGCTAGTAGATGGCATACGAAAATAAGCATTTCTCATGAAAAGATCAGTTTTAGATTTATACGGAGAAACAAAACCATAACATTAAACTAAAGAGCTCAAACAGTAAAGTACAATAAAGAAAACGAAAGCAACACTAGCACACGTCAAGAGCGTGACCCCACTATAATTGATCTATTATAGTAATTAAGTTTGCTTAATTAATGATTGTGGACCTGTCGGTGTCGTTCCCCTAAGAGAGAGGTGGGGAACCCGCAAACCGACAATACCGGTGAGGGAGAAAAGAGAGAGAAGGAGAAACATATCCATATTTGGCCAAACAGATTTTCCCGTCTTTCACGGAGGAGCTTCATACCCATCTTGCTTGCTTCGGGAATTATATTCCACAGGACGATTGGTCACACCCTAAGGCATACCAGAAGGCCCTTCAACTTCGGGTGAACACAGCGTGAACCCCAGGACGATAGCCAACCTCTTTCGTGTTTATTTAATTTCATTGTTAATCGTTAGTGCTTTAATTACACACTTTGGAGGTTGCCAAGGCCCTTGGCTAACCATTGTAAAGGGCCCACAATTCCCGACAATGTTAGCCTAATAAAGTTTCCACATTAGCCCACTCGGGACTGAAAAGACCAACTGAACCAAAACGAAACCCAAACCAGTACTGCTCCAACAAGCTAATCATTCATTCAGACCCAAAAAGCATGCATGTGATTTTCCAAAAAACTGCTAATGCGAAAGAAAATTAAACAATGCTCATTTCCTTTATACTGAATGTAATTACATCCTATAAGAAACTAGAGATATGCATAACTAGTTTTACCAACAAAACATATATATATAATAATGAAAACCATGTGATAAACCCAAGTAGTGTCACCTGGTAGATGTTAGACTTCAATACTTAGGAACTCGACAGATGTTGATGGCTTACGGTTCAGAGATCCAGTTAGGGTACTGCATACCACGAGAATCGAAAGACATATTAGCCCTTGCTAAAGCTAACAAGTTTTCAAATAAAATAAATTATTTAGCGAGAGGTTTGAGAAGTGAGAAATTAAGAGTGGAAGATTGAAGAGAGGGAAATCATAATTAGAGAGAGTAACGAAAATCAGAGATGAGAAAAGGTGGGTGACATAGAAGATCGGAAAAAGAGGGATTGAAACCAAACAAATCAGATTTTCAAATAAGTCTTGGTGCAAAAGAAATCAGATTTTTTTTTTTAATAGGTGTAGCAATTATCAACTGAGGGAAAAAAAATCAGCAAATAAAGAATGGGATTGAACTATGAAAGAGAGAAGAGAGATCAATTCTAGTTAGAGAAAATATTCTAAAATAATAAGAGAATACATTTGAGATCATAGATAGGGGAAAACCTAAAACTCGGAATTCCAAAGAGGTGAAAAAATAAAGCAAGAAAAAAAATCAGAATTTAATTAAAAAGATTTTAGGTGGTTATAATTCAGATTTTAGAGAGAGGGGAGGGCAATGAAATAGAAGGGAGAGAGATGAGAGAGAGAAGAGACCCCAATGCATGGCCACCCCCACACCACTCACAACAGCAACAGCACTTTGCTGATTTTTTGTGCGCCCAAATGTACCCCGCAGGAAATGGGAACGAAAGGAATTAAAAAAAAGGAAAGGAGAGGAAGGAGAGAAGGGGAGGAGGAAGAAGGAAAGGAAAAGGGAAGGAGGGGCTCACCGCGCTTGCCGTCGCCGGACTTTTTGTCGCCGGTCGCCGGAGATCAGCAATGCCGTGACAAGGAAGAAGAGAGGGGTTTGGCTGATCGGCTTGGGAGAAAGAGAGGAAGAGGAGGTAGGGCATATAATGGTGTTGATTCTTGAACCCTAATTAACTTGTATTCTCTTGTCCATCCGATCAAAATCAGACGATCAATAGGTAAAACAACATCACACGGACAAGAGGCTTTAGGTTAATGGATTTTGGATCAAGAAAGTCTAATTGTACTTGGGTTCGGATTCAAGGATCCAAGTTGGGTTCGGATTCGCCACCAGCCATCAACAATCGTCAAACTTAGAAAATTCATAACTTTTGACTCGATATTCAGAAAAATCCATAAAAATACTCGTTGGAAAGCTTGTGATGAGACGAATCCAAAAATGTTAATTTTATATATTTTTGAAAATCAACCAAACAGCAGTTTATAAAAAGGGACAGAATTACCCCTATTCGGTACAATCGGTAAATTGACAAATCTCAACTCAAAACCATCCGAAACTCTAGAAAATTTGTGGAGCTCTCTCAAGAGTGCCCAAGTCTAGTAAAGCCTTCACAATCGGTAGCCCGATAAAAAAATAAAAACCAGCATAAGGGGTAAAAGGGAAGTTTGCTAATCATAAAGCATTAGAGCAAATTCTCAAAATTATGGGTTGTTACATTCTACCCCCCTTAAAAGAATTTCGACCCCGAAATTCACGCACCTGATACATCGGAGGAAAACAACTCTGGATATTGAGCCCGCATCTCGGACTCCAACTCCCATGTGGCTTCATCCTCCCGATGATGTTGCCACAACACCTTAACCATAGGAATGGTCTTAGTGCGCAACACTTTGTCCTCGAAGCCTAGAACGCGAATAGGTCGTACTTCAAAAGATGCATCCTCCCGAATCTGAATGTCACGCCACTCCAGCACATGAGATGGATCTGGCTCGTACTTCCGAAGCATGGAGATGTGAAAAGCATTATGGACGCTGGAGAGCTGTGGAGGTAAGGCCAACCGATATGCCACTTCTCCTACTCTCTCCAAAATCTCAAAAGGCCCAACATATCTAGGAGATAGCTTCCCACGCTTGCCAAACCGAAAAATACCTTTCTGTGGCGAGACACGCAGAAAGACTTGGCCACCAACTACAAACTCCAGAGGGCGCCTACGAATGTCCGCATAACTCTTCTGCCTACTTTGAGCTGCCTTCAATCTCTCTCTGATAACTTCAATCTTCTCTGAGGTTTGTCGAATTATTTCTGGTCCCACCAAGGTTTTCTCCCCAACTTCAGCCCAACAGGAAGGAGACCGACATGGCCGCCCATAAAGAGCTTCATATGGGGCCATACCGATACTCGCCTGAAAGCTATTATTATAGACAAATTCCACCAAAGGAAGATGATCTACCCAACTTCCCTTGAAATCCAAAACACATGCTCTAAGCATATCCTCTAGAATTTGTATCACTCTCTCTGACTGCCCGTCTGTCTGAGGATGAAAAGCAGTACTGAGCAATAACTGTGTCCCCAAGGCACGCTGTAAACTCGCCCATAACTTCGACGTGAACCTCGGGTCTCTATCAGACACAATCGAAACCGGAACCCCATGCAAACGAACGACCTCTTGAATATACAAACTGCTCAGATCCTGAAAGGAAGCGGTAGTACGAAATGGCAAGAAATGAGCAGACTTAGTAAGCCGATCCACCACTACCCAAATAGCATCATGACCCTTTCGAGTCGTTGGAAGTCCCGTAACAAAATCCATAGTTAGATTCTCCCACTTCCACTCAGCAACTGGAAGTGGTTGCAACATGCCTGCCGGCCTCTGATGTTCTGCTTTCACCTGCTGGCAGGTAAGGCATCTAGAAACAAAACTAACCACATCTGCCTTCATGCCTGACCACCAGTACTGTCGTCTCAAGTCATGATACATCTTAGTATTACCAGGATGCACCGTGAACTTAGACTTGTGGGCTTCTGCCAATACCTCTTCTTTCAGTTCTGACTCGCTAGGAAGACATAGCCTTCCTCTGAAACGAAGGCCTCCATCTAAGCCAACTAAGAAGCCCTCAACGATCTCTCCCGCTTCCAACTTCGTACGAATAGCCTCAAGCTGCTCGTCTCGTCTCTGACTAGAGATTACCCTTTGCACCATACTTGGCTCAGCACGAAGACTGCACAACACAGCTCGATTTGGTTCTCTGCGACCCCTCAAATCAAACCCTTCAAGAACAATCATCCAGTCTTCCCGATCTGCAATTAGTCTGGCTAAAAATCCAAATGATTTTCTACTCAAAGCATCTGCTACCACGTTTGCCTTCCCTGGAATATAGGATAAGGTGTAATCATAGTCCTTCAAGACTTCCACCCAACGACGTTGTCGCAAATTGAGATCCTTCTGAGTGTCGAAATAACGAAGACTCTGATGATCGCATAACACTTCAAACACTTCTCCATACAGATAGTGACGCCATAACTTCAGGGCAAAAACAACTGCAGCTAACTCCAAGTCATGGGTCGGGTAGTTCCTTTCATGGGCTTTCAACTGCCGGGACGCATAAGCAACTACCTTCCCATCTTGCATTAACACACAACCTAAACCAGAAAGGGAAGCATCTGTATAAACTACATATGGTTTCCCACTAACTGGAATGGTAAGAACTGGAGCCGAAGCCATTTTGTAACATCCGCCCCAAACACACAAGATATTGTCCGCTTTGCCCGTGCCCGCACGAGAACTTCCCAGGGAGGTCACCCATCCTGGTACTACTCTCGCCCGAGCACGCTTAACTACGGAGTTCTTACGAATTCCGTAGCGGCGCACGGTTTTAAAACGCGTCTTCTATGTTTGGGAGGGGAAATTATATAAGTAGCTCAGGATCTCCTTCTCTCCAGGCGATGTGGGGCTAACTCGTGGCCTTGTACACCTCACCTCACCTCACCTCACCTCACCTCATCCATCTTGGCATCCCCGCCTCAGGAGTCTTGGATCTTGGCTATTGGCCTATTGGATCTTGGTCGTCACACGGGTTGTTACTGTGGTCGCCACAGTAACAGCCGGCCGAACGGAATGCCGTCCGCTCGATTCAATCTATCGGACGACTGAGCTTTGGCCCGGCTGTTTCGGTCTCGGAGGGAACGGTTGCGGTCGGGATTTTCCGGAGAAAAGACGCGTGTCATGCATCCAGGAGCCGGTGCAGCGTCCACGCTGCACCTGCGGTCCAGGCTCCCCGTCCCCACATATATATATATATATATATCTATCTATCTATCTATATATATATATATATATATATATATATATATATATATATATATATATATATATATATATATATATATATATATATATATATATATATATATATATATATCCAATCCAAGGTTGGGTGATCAATCGCCAAAAAAAAATATCGAAAATACCCCCGAAGGGGGTGGCCGCACGTTACCGGCTGCAATGTATCATGACTATATATATATATATATATATATATATATATATATATATATATATATATATATATATATATATATATATATATATATATATATATATATATCTATATAGTCATGATACATTGCAGCCGGTAACGTGCGGCCACCCCCTTCGGGGGTATTTTCGATATTTTTTTTTGGCGATTGATCACCCAACCTTGGATTGGACACACAAAAAATTTTAGCCCGATCCAAGACCAATAGGCCATCTAAATATGTTGATCTTTTATAGGTCGTTCATTTTTATCGCCATTTTGATCAACACATTTGGACGACCTACAGGTCTTGGATCGGGCTGAAATTTTTTTTGTGTCCAATTCAAGGGTGGGTGATCAATCCCAAAAAAAAAAAATACCAAAAATACCCCCGAAGGGGGTGCCGCACTTTAAGGCCGCAATGTATCACTACTATATATATATATATATATATATATATATATATATATATATATATATATATATATATATATATATATATATATATATATATATATATATATATATATATATATATATATATATATATATATATATATATATATAGGGGGCGGGGAGCATGCACCCGGGGTGCATCGTTAACGCTGCACCGCCCCCTTGTTTTACCTATCTAGAAGTTTTGGAATTGGATGAAATTTGGTGAGGGTGTTGTCTAGGGTAAGGTGATCATCCTTACAAATTTTCATCAAATTTCAAAACTTCTAGGGGGGTCAAATGGTCGAAGCAAAATCAGCCGTCCGTAGTCACCGTTAAAATCTGCAGATTTTTTTTCGACCATTTGACCCCCCTAGAAGTTTTGGAATTTGATGAAAAATTGTGAGGATGATCATCTTATCCTAGACAACACCCTCACCATATTTCATCCAATTCCAAAACTTCTAGGTAGGTAAAACAAGGTTGAGGTGCAGCGTTGTTGCTGCACCCCGGGTGCAGGCTCCCCGCCCCCATATATATATATATATATATATATATATATATATATATATATATATATATATATATATATATATATATATATATATATATATATATATATATATATATATATATATATATATATATATATATATATATATATATATATAGAGAGAGAGAGAGAGAGAGAGAGAGAGAGAGAAAGGAATGTTACAGTGAGCTGTGAGCTGCGGTTTTAGAAAGTGAGCTGCGGGTATTTTCACCCCCCTAGAAGTTTTGGAATTTGATGAAATTTGGTGAGGTTGTTGTCTAGGATTAGATGATCATCCTCACCAATTTTCATCAAATTCCAAAACTTATAGGGGGGTCAAATGGTCGAAGCAATTTCTGCCGTCCGCAGTCACCGTTAAAATTTGCAGATTTTGCTTCTACCATTTGACCCCCCTAGAAGTTTGGAAATTTGATGAAAATTGGTGAGGATGATCATCTTATCCTAGACAACAATCTCACCAAATTTTATCAAATTCTAAAACTTTTTGGGGGGTCAAAATACCCGCAGCTCACTTTCCCCCCATGGCAGCTCACAGCGCAACGTAACACCCCTATATATATATATATATATATATATATATATATATATATATATATATATATATATATATATATATATATATATATATATATATATATATATGAGGAATGGGATCCTGCCTATCAAAGCAGGGTTTTTCCCTACTTTGATTCATTGTTTGACCATCCTAGAAGTTTTGGAATTTGATGAAATTTGGTGAGGGTGTTGTCTAGGGTAAGATGATCATCCTGACAAATTTTCATCAAATTCCAAAACTTCTAAGAGGGTCAAATGGTCGAAGCAAAATCTGCAAAATCTGCAGTCACCGTTAAAATCTGCAGATTTTGCTTCGACCATTTGACCATCCTAAAAGTTTTGGAATTCGATGAAAATTTGTGAGGATTATCATCTTACCCTAGACAACACCCTCACCAAATTCTATCAAATTCCAAAACTTCTAGGATGGTCAAACAATGAATCAAAGCAGGAAAAAACCCTGCTTTGATAGGCAGGATCCATTTCCTATATATATATATATATATATATATATATATATATATATATATATATATATATATATATATATATATATATATATATATATATATATATATATATATATATATATATATATATATAGGAATGATAAAATGCGGTGTGCGGTGTCACACCGCTGCCGTCTGATACCCGCTGCGTGTGTGCGATGCACACAGCGGTGAATCAGATGGCTGCGGTACGACACCACACGCATCGCACGTCGCATTCTAACACACCCCTATATATATATATATATATATATATATATATATATATATATATATATATATATATATATATATATATATATATATATATATATATATATATATAGGGCTGTTACAGTGAGCTATGGGCTGCCGGGGGGGAAAGTGAGCTGCTGGTATTTTGAACCCACAAGAAGTTATGGAATTTGATGAAATTTGGTGAGGTTGTTGTCTAGTATAAGATGATCATCCTCACCAAGTTTCATCAAATTCCAAAACTTCTAGGGGGGTCAAATAGTCGAAGTAATTTCTACCGTCCGCAGTCACTGTTAAAATTTCTTCGTCCATTTGACCCCCCTAGAAGTTTTGGAATTTGATGAAAATTGGTGAGGATGATCATCTTATACTAGGAAACAACCTCACCAAATTTCATCAAATTCTATAAGTTCTTGGGGGGTCAAAATACCCGCAGCTCACTTTCCCCCCGGCAGCCCACAGCTCACTGTAACAGCCCTCTCTCTCTCTCTCTCTCTCTCTCTTTCTCTCTCTCTCTCTCTCTCTATATATATATATATATATATATATATATATATATATATATATATATATATATATATATATATATATATATATATATATATATATATATATATATATATATATATATATATATATATATATATATATATATATATAGGCGTTTTATGTTGCGCTGTGCGCTGCCCCTGCGTGGAAATGCGCTGCATAATTTTTCGCCGTCTGATGGCGCGGATCGGCTGCAAACACGCGTGATTTCCCCTGGCCGTCTTATCCCGTGCAGCGCAACCCCGCCCGGCTGTCCGATCTCGCGGATCGGCTGCCAACCCGCACGAATTCTCCTGCCCGTCTGATCCCGTGCAGCGCACCCCCCTCCTGGCCGTCTGATTGTTCGGTTCGATTGCTGTGTGTTGGATCGATTGGAATCAAACGGTCGAAAATCTTTCTAATTGTTACTATAGTGGCTACAGTAACAGCGAAAACCATTTTGGTTCGTTCGATTCCCATCGATCCAACGGATGAGAATCGAACGAATATAACAATTATGCTGTGCGTTGGATCGATTGGAATCAGACAGTCGAAAATGGTTTTCATTGTTACTGTAGCCGCTACAGTAACAGCGGAAATGATTTTCAACCGTTCGATTCCAATCGATCTAAGCACAACAATTGAAACGAACGATCAGACGGCCGGGCGGGGGGTGCGCTGCACGGGATCAGATGGGCCGGGGAATTCGTGCGGGTTCGCAGCCGATCCGCGCGATCGGACTGCCGGGCGGGGTTGCGCTGCACTGGATCAGACGGCCAGGGGAAATCACACGGGTTTGCAGTCGATCCGCGCGATCGGACGGCGAAAAATTACGCAGCGCATTTCCACGCGGGGGCAGTGCACATCGTAACGTAACACGCCTCTATATATAAAGAGAGATCATCCTTTATATAGCAAGTTCATCACCCCCATTAAAAATCATCAAATTCTAAAACCTCAAGGCATAACAAATATGTTATTCAAATTAATGGTTTTTATGGACGGCCAATAAATCTTCTAACATTTTATACCCTTCGAAGTCTTAGAATTTGATGAATTTTTGTGAGGATGATCAACTTGCCATACATAACACATCCACCAAGTTTCATCAAATTCTAAAACCTCTAGGTAGGTTTCTCAAAAGATTTCTCATTGGATCGGGACCCTATATATAAATATTCTGAAGAATAGGATCTGATTAACCGAAAGTTCAAAATATGCACTCCTCTATATTAACTTTAGTTGGAGTCTACACACTTCTGGTATGGAAGTCGAATTATCTCCATCTTCTTCATCTTTGAGTGATTCTTCTCTACCCTCCTAATGTCTGAGTGAGCAATACCCCAACTCCACAGCCTCATCTAGTAGGCTCTCAAAGATGCCCCAAACCGTTAGAGGAGGGGGTTACAGTCACCTCCACCGAAGAGTGTGTGTGTGTGTGTGGGGGGGGGGGGGGGGGTGAGATTACGGCTGTCATTCAGTCCCCATCCAACAGTCGATTGAAGGTGCTGACCTTTGAGGTATGACACTGTGAGATGTTGAGCTGTCGAATGCTTAGTTGTTGCACAGATATTGTAGAGTACAGAGAGAGAGAGAGAGAGAGAGAGAGAGAGAGAAGAAGAAGAAGAAGAAGAAGAAGAAGAAGAAGAAGAAGAAGAGTTCGACCGAAACCTACATTTCCGTGCAGTAAGATGCAACCTTTAAATCCACTATATCTGAAGAAGTAGAGCTACTCTCGATAGGCCGAGGAGTGCTTATATAAGTAGACAGAGGGTGGAATAGGCATGGCTAGAGTCTGAATACCAGAAAGCTCTTGAAGCTCTGGAAAACTGAAAGTGGAATGTGGAATAATGAATTTTTTGTCCTGAATCATTTGTCGGGTTTGCTATTTATAGAGGTTTTAAAATATCGGGAGTTTTGGTAAATACCCATGGGGATTTACCAGACCCCGAACAGTGACCATGGGCCTCAAGCAGGGTTGCGGGTCCCACAATCATCTCCGTAGTCCCCAGGCTGGGCTACGGGTCCCACTGTCATCTCCGTGGGCCCTAGGTAGGGCTACGGGTCCCACCGCCGTCTTTGTGGGCCCCAGGCAGGCCTGCGGATCCCACTATCATCTTCGTGGGTCCCGGGCAGGGCTGCGGGTCCCATAGTTATCTCCGTGGCCCCAGGTAGGGCTGTTGGTCCCACGATCGTATCTGTGGGTCTCAAGCAGGGCTGCGAGTCCCACCGTCTGGAGTTAGCCAGCTTTTGCACCCACGGAGTGTATCTTAACACCCTTTTCCTCCTCACCAGCTTACTCAACTTGAGGTGAGCCTTCAATACCAAATTGCTGTTAAGTCAGTACTGTATTGACATCCTACACTCCCCCTGCATACACAAGATTATCCTTGATCTACTACCACATGTATGGTTGCAGAGTGAACCTCTTTGTTAGCCTAAGCCACTATTGCAATACCGTCTTTCTCACCAAAGATAAGGAATCTAGAGTTTGAGACTAAGATAGTATTAGGCTCATTTCATTTCCTTGATCCCCCAATAGAAATCCAGTGTTCTTCACCAACACGATTCTCCTCTAACTTCGCTATAGCTTTAGTTAGGACCTCTTGGGTGTCCTAGCTGAGAACTTTGGTATGCACTTGATCTTAGGCATGGCTGAAGACTTTGAGGGCCTGGGTTTTAGTTGAGCAATCATTTGATGAATGCCGAAAACCATTACAAGTCACTTTTTAGTGGCTTCCATTCATACTTTAGGGATTAGGTAATCATCACCATATCTACCACCCCATCCGGTCTACGCTTTTCGACCTAAACTTGTGTGATATCTAGGAGGATGTCCTCCGCCCTGATCTCCATACAACAACTTGCGATGGAGAGACGACAATGGGCCTCTTTTGGCCTATCAACGTAGAGTGGTTTTCCTACTACACTCGTCACTAGGCTAATAAAGCATTTAGACCAACACTCCACTGGAAAAATATGCCATTTGAACACACACGTGTATTTTGTCAAACATATCACGTTCGCACTTTATCCCACTATGCCAAAACTTAAGCACCACGTGACGACCCTTAAAATACCAAGACCCTCTTTCAAAAACCTTCAAGTAGTCATCCTCTGTCTTGAACTTGAATAGACAATAGTTGTTCTTGCCCTAGAAGTGGTCCTATATATTCATTTGGTCTTCCATACTTACTTAATGATATCTTTTAATTTGATGAAGTATATAAGGTTTCCTCCAAAGAACATACCCGATCAACATATGCGCCCAACCCTCTAGGTTTTTTATACTTTCACAACACAGCAAACAACAATGTAAACACCATCTTAAATCTTGAGAGTAATAAATTTAAGAAAAATATTGGAATTTGGAGGCGTACAACCACACACAATGTTCCAAGCTTTGCTTAGAGCCAATCTTTGAGTTGGGCTTTCCGCAACGACATTTGATACAACATTCATAAATTCAGACGGACGTCACCACGCTGAGCACTTGGTGAGCCTCCTACTCAATAGAGCGATGGAGGGGCAGGAATCCACCCTATGTTCCCAATTGTAAATCGCTGTCTAGGTGAGATTGGGATCCACCACGTGAACAACCTATACCACGAATATCTGAACCAGACGTCGATCCACGAAGGCTACATCTAGATTTGATAGACCTGTCAATGGGCCAAATCATGATTTAAATCCGATCTGAATTCGATCCGGAAATCCGAGAATTGGTATTGTTTTTTGTCCGATATCAATTTAAAAACGATCTGATTCAATTCGAAATACAATCGGATCAAATATAGATCTGCCTTGATCCGATCTGAATAAGGTTTGATCCGATACATTTAGTTAGCTTTATAGGATATATATCTGTGACGACCAAGATCCAATAGGCCAAGAGCCAAGACTCCTGAGGCTATGATGCCAAGATGGATGAGGTGAGGTGAGGTGCACAAGGCCATGAGTTAGTCCCACATCGCTTGGAGAGAAGGAGATCATGAGCTACTTTCATAATTTTTTCTCCCAAACATAGAAGACGCGTTTTAAAACCGTGCGCCGCTATGGATTTCGTAAGAACTCTGTAGTTAAGCATGCTCGGGCGAGAGTAGTACCAGGATGGGTGACCCCCTGGAAAGTTCTCGTGCGGGCACGGACAAAGCAGACAATATTTTGTGTGTTTGGAGCAGATGTTACAATATCATAGTCTGTCCGATGCCAAACCAAGCCATCTTATTTCCACCGTCTAATGCCTAACTCAATTGTATTATGTTAACTGTCGAATATATGGATAGCCAAATCCATTGGCCTAAACTAATAAACGATTCAAACTTAGAAGTCTTGAGTTTCTGTTTGACTGGATCATTATCCAAATCCGATCCGAATATAAAAAAAACACATGGTCCAAGATCCAATTAAAAATGATCTGATCCGCTTCAAAATATAAATGGATCAAATTTGGATCTACCCTAATCTGATCGGAATTCGACTCGTTGACAAGCCTAGATCTGAATCCACGACCTCGAGACAAAGATCTACCTCTTGAGAGCACTTTATCTACAAAATCCATCAAAGACGGATCTTGGGGAAGGAGAAACACCCCTCCTCCCCATTGTCGACCTCTATGGCATGTAAAAGGCCTTGGACTTCGAAGCATAAGGAGGGAGATCCTCCTAGGTTAAAGCAACCATAGTCGCCCTCTCTCTAGAAACATGAGGAATACCGATGGGAAGGGATGGGGAAGAGTGCCGGCAAGAGAAACCCTAGTCGCCCAGATGGTGAAACGTATTCTTCATAACTTCTATAATGTTATTGTTACTAACCCGGAGTGCTAAAAAAGGCTAATCTCTTGGAGGGGGGTAGAGCACATCGGGTATATTAAGTGGTTTATAAGTGCCACCCTTGCCGATGTTGGACTATTCATCAACACTCCCCCTCAACGGGAGCATGCGTGGCAAGGCACAATCAGTGGGAGTGCTTCTGGAGCTGAAGTGGGAACTGGTGAAGGAGCTGAGCACATCTCTGATACCATGTTACTAACCCACAGTGCTCCAAAAGCCTAAACTCTTGGAGGGGTAGAACACAACGGGTATATTAAGTGACCTATAAGTGCCGCCCTTACTGATGTGGGACTATTTGTCAATAGTTATGTATAGAACTTAAGCTATCATGTGTTTTGTCGCACATCTCATTGAATATATAATGATAATGCTCATCTCATTGAATATATAATGATAATATCATATTCATGTACTCACGAAATACATAAAAAATAAAATTTATTTAAGAAATTCATCTTGTACATATTCAGATATCTTATCCAAGGACAACCATTTGTCCCTAATGGTTTTAGCAATTTTTATAAGGGGAACTTAGTGAGCCGTCCTTGACAAAGAGATCGGTTAAGCTAAAAGACTTTGAAATATTGTGGACGAAAATGCCCTCCATAATATTTTAAATTTTCTTTTGTAATGCTACCAAATTAGCGAACCACCAACCACTGAACCGAAGCTTGCCACTGCTCACCGTCGTCGACGACGGTGAGCCACTGCGACTTAAGATCGCGCTCGCTCTCGCCGCCATCTCTGCTGCTCGTGCCCACCTCTGCCATCTGGTCGCACTCAAGAGAGAAGTACAGCGAGGATATTTTTGGGTTTCTGTAAAAGAATAGGGAACTTACGTTAACCATATATTTTGCGGGTCCTTTTCGTACCAGGGATTTGTTGTCGGGGACGTATTACACATTAATTTTTTTTATAAATAGAATGACATGTTGCTATCACAGCCGTTTGTTAGACTTAGCCTTGATTGTTGTATTGCAGTTCGCCATGACTGGAAGGCAAAGGGACACTCTGATTGGAGGCCACGTCAGTCGGTTAAAAGAAATCGGTAAAAACTTGGGGATGAACAACATTGCTTCTCACGATCTTATGCCCATTTTTTTTTTGGGGTAAAGAAATAACATCTACCTACTGGAAAGCCTAGAAAAGATACCCGAGGTCTCTCGTCCCGAAATGTCCATGAGGCCCGGTGGAAAAAAGTCTATCCAAGTTCTAGACACCATACTTGATTTAGCTATAGATGCCAAAAAATCCGCACCGTTCGCTTCACGATAGATGTGGCTAACCCGCGCCTCCTGGAATTTCTTTTAACCGACTGAAAAAACCCTTTTTGGGATGAAAAACTTGGGGATAGCATTGACCCCTTCCCAAAGGGCCCTCATCTTTGTATCCACCACCGAAGTCGACCCAAGCGTAATGGTACCAACTACCTGTATGCTGCCCCATTGGTCTCTAATGATGAATCCAGCTCCAGGATGTCCCGATGTGCAATTGTACTCCCCATCAAAGTTGATCTTGAGTTCTCCCTGTTAGGATTGATGTGCTCTAAGCTTGTAAAACTTTATGTTTTGGTCTAATAAAGATTGATAGTTATTATTATATGAGATGCATATAGGTGCGTAACATAGTTACATGTTCTTTTAAGAACAGAGAGCCATGGTTATATGGTAGTCCACTGAGTTGAAGACTGAGTGGATTGGTCCCATATAATCTAAATCAGTTCGCAGCTATGATCAGGTTGGTCGCCTCATCATGTTAAGCTGTTGGCGATGACAGTTCATGGGAAGTCTTCACCATGGTCATCACCAGGCACAGTGTCTGTGGCTGAACGGAACTAACACGGTGTACAGATCAGTGAGCAGACACTGGTACACTAAGCCGTGTTTCTGCTTAGGGTAAAACGGTCCTAAACCCTGAGGAACCACGTCTGATGGACTAACCAGTTGAGTGGTGCTTTGGCGCACCAATGTGTGAGGATCCGTATGCAGTGATCCAAAACCACGGTGTACTGGGTTACCCGGCTAGTGTTGCATTAGCGTGTCACTCCTGCAGGCCATCCACACCCCTAAAGGGAGGTGCGTTCCTTGGTGTGACTTACATTGTACCAAACCCAGGCCTGGTGGTCACTAGTTTGACTGTTGACCGGGTTCGATTACTCGACGGGGTAATCAGAGGTACGATGTATAGGTCAACCTGGAAGGAACCAAGTTTTATGATCATTCGAGTCTGACGGTAGTCTCCACCGCTCGAAGTGAATCATGGCATCAAGTGGAGGGACAGCGGGTTTACCACTACTAAGCGGAGAGCAGGGGTATAATGGAGAACATAGTAAGTCCGGGTGAATTGGAGTGCAGCCTGCGTCGCACTCTGGGTGGCTACATAGGTTAACTCGAGCTCAGAGGATCGATGGTACACTCGGGTTGTGTGTCGATCGAGCTTGAGTTGGAAGCCATGAACCCCGGTCCCTGATGGTTCCACCTTATCAACATTATGTACGGTTCTTGAACCATCTCCTCGGAACACCATAAGCACTAGGAGGAAGAAAGAAGTATACGCTCCGTGTGTGCTTGGCACTAGAGCACGGTAGATGCGTAACTATATGCGAGTACTAAGGGTTGTGCCCGAGACTAGTACAGAGTCGCATGTAGTAATCCCTAGCCATAAGTGAACTTCGCTGCACAGGTGTGATGCACCGGGATGTGCTGCGAGTTGACTAGTTGATAGTCAACTAGTAGGTATCACTTAAGTAATGGCCGCTAGGCATCGCACGCTAGAAATGGTCAAAATGAGGCGTCAGGGCGTTTTGGTAAAAGCCTCACTCTGCCGGACCTCACTGTTGGCCGACCCTAGTAGTGGGACACCTTGCTAGGGCCGGCCCTATGATGTAGGGATAAGAATCCCTCATCTATAGGGTCGGCCATATAGATAGGGATAGGGCGATAAAACAGATAAAGTCGAGCCCTAAAAAGTGGGAAAACGGATAAATACGTGGAGAGATAAAAGGGAGATAATGGAGAGATAATTGTGGGAGGTCTTTATCCCCTTGGATGCTTATCCAAGGGGGTAGGCCGGCCCTATAAAAGGGCCTATAGGGCGCCGGCCCTATGTGTGGAAAACCGAACCCCCCTCTTCTCTCATCTCTTTAGTTCTCTTCCGAATCCATCTCCCGTTTCCCGCTTGCTACTTCGTCTTCCTCGCGTGGAGTTCTGAATAAGGAGAAGGGTCGTTCTTCGGAGGCACTCAGAGATCCGAGAGCGACGTTCCGTGCATCGTGTGAGATCGGGTGAACAAGAAGGCAACATCTCCATTCGTACCAACGGCATCTTCGCGAATGATCTTCCGTCTCCATCGACAAAGAAGACAATTCTCCGCAGTTAAAAGATCCGTACGAAAGGTATGTGTAATCTAAGATGTAGATCTAGCGAGTATTATGATTTGCATGCATGCTAGTTAATCATCACGCTAGATTGCCGTTAGGGTTTTCGATTCACGTGCATACACATGCACTACACCAAAACTGTGATTTCGTAACACACTATTTTTTTGGTTTGTAACACTTATTGCCGTTACAAAATTGGTAACAGTTATAAGCGTTAGTAGTTGAAAATTTCTATTAGTAATTCATAGAATAGCGTTTTTGATATAATGTAACGTTTTTTATTTATGTTTGTAATGGTTACAAGTGTTACTAAAATGTCATAAAATTTATTTTAAAAATCTATTAGTTTCACGTTATTAACTCATGACCTAATTTTAAGTGTAATGTCTGTTCTTTTAGCGTGTAAAAGACCCGAGGCCTCTTCGTTGGTTCGACTCTCTCCTTCCCGCTTCTCTCCTTCCCCCGCTGCAACCAAGCCGCTAGGGTTCTTTGCAGGTAAACCCCCCCTCTCTCTCTGGTTGCCGTCCGGAGTCGTGCCTCCCACTCGCCGTCGTGCCTCTCACTTCTCCCACTCGCCGTCGGGTCACTGGTGCGCCGCTAGGGTTGCCGTCGGGCCGTCTCTCCATGTAGAATCAAGTAGAATCCCACGCCGCTAGGGTTGCCGTCGGGCCGTCTCTCCATGTAAGTACTGTCAAATACAAAGATTTGTGATTTGAATGCTACGAATCAAGTAGAATCCCATGCCCTCTGATTCGAGTACCACATGTATCCCAATTCCAAACTAATTTTGTTTGGATTTAGGTCTAAATCTCACTTTGATTCATGAATCCATTATCTCAATCTAATTGGATGAATAAAACCAACACGGAGGTATTACATCCAAACAAAATTAGGAGCCCAATTTTTTTTTTTTTTTTTGTATTCCTTGTAGCCCGTCAGATGCATGTTGCATTCATAGTATATTTGTATTCCTTAGATACTTCATTATTTAGGATTTTGACCTCGATATGAATTAAAATAAAGTTTAGAGTTTTGGAGGTCCCCCAAAAACTAGTAAAGGGAAGAATCATGATTTCAAGTACATGTTGATCAGTTTTTGTTCTATCTTCTCATGTACGATTCCACATTACTGAAAGAAATAGTCACATTAAGAGTGGGTTTTTATATGGTAACTCATGAAGAAGAAGAACCATTCTTCTTAGGTTATTATTGTTGATGGATGGAAAAATATTCCCCTACTATTGTCACATGGAAGCATTGCAAGTCAGCTTATCCAAGTGCAGGATGCTATATTAGTTAAAATTTTAATTTTTATTTTTGAGAAGGAATAGTAGGTGCATGATGCTATATCAGTTAAAAGAAATGCTTTTTTTTTAAAAAAAAATTCCCTCTTTGAGTTGAGAAATGGTATTCAGCCCGAAGGTTTTCTCGATTTCGCTGCCCCGATTGACATGGCAGCATGCAATAGGTGGCTTAAACCCACTAGCGACATTTAAGTCTTTTTCACCAATAGTACATGCTACCACGTCAATCGGGCTGAGCGGAATCGGAAAAACCTTCGGGCTGAATAACATTGCTCATTAGTTAATGTTTCTCTCTCTCTTTTTTTTTTTTGAGAAATCCCTCTTTGAGTCGAGAAATGGTATTTAGCCCGAAGGTTTTCCCGATTTCACAAAGTTTATTTTTTACTAAAGGAGAACAAAATTTTAGATTTTAATTTTGCCAGGGTCAAAAAGAACAGTGGAAATTGATGTCCCAGGAAAAAATTATTGAATTTCTCCAGTTCAAAAGAACAACGGAAAATTTTTTCCTAGAAAATCAATTGCATGCGTAATCCTTTGCCTAGGAAATTAATTTTCCTAGGTGATCTTTTACTCACGAAAAGAACGGACCCTAAAAGAGCAACCTTTTCCTTATTCTCAATCTAGGTTTTTACATCGCTTGCACCGAAGCCGTCGACCTCTCTTCATTCTCTCCACCGGACAAATCCTCTCTCTCTCTCTCTCTCTCTCCGGTGTCCTGATCTTTTAATAAACAAATATGTATATAGTGGGGTTTGAAGGCTCAACCTTTAAGAGGTAAAGAGATGCCATAAACCATAGCACAATATTTTCTTTATGTTTAACACACCCAGTTTTTATATATATAATAAATATACAGTAATTATATCAGGCTCTTGGGCCAGGCTGCAGGCTTAAGGTGGTGGCCCGAGCCCGGCGCATGGTATGTTCGGGCCGGGTTTGGTCTGTTGACTTTCGGGCCGGGCTAGGATCGATGGGCTTTTTTTACACCCCTACCTATATTTTTCGATTGCCATTGTATATGAAATTATATATATAAGATTTCTCATTTAGGATTCAATCACCCTACGTAGGTACATGCTTTATATTGAAACTTGATGAGATCCAATCATCTTTATGTTAAGATTTATTTTTTTTAATTTATCAGTCTAATTATACATATATGCATTCAACATGTATTAATATAAGATATTTAATATTTTTAAAGTTTTGCCAAATATGTGTCTAATTCTTTGGGTTCCTTCCTAACTTTGACACTATTATATCTTTTGTTTCAGAATGTCGCGACCAATTCAGAAAGATTGGATGTATGAAAAAAATAGAATATGCATTCAGTATACTGAGGGGGTTAAAGATTTTATTGAATTTGCAAAAGCAAACAGTGATGGGTTGTCTACTTGTCCTTGTCCATGTAAGAAGTGTCGAAATAGAAAAAGAGCAACGTTTGAAGAAGTTGAACAACATTTGGTCGTGAACTCTATTGATCCGTCATATCGCGTATGGGTTTTACATGGGGAGAGACCATCTAAAAATTCGATGCAGCATCTAACAGTTAAAATAGCTGAAAAAGAAAATATTGAGGACGAAAACATTGAGGATGGAGGCCTTGGGATGGAAAACCTTGTTGATGCTTGTTATGAAGTGCACGAAGGGATAGATAACAATACTTATAGAGGCGATGGTGATCAGACCATTGATTTGGACGAACCATATATTCCCGAACCAAACTTAGATAAGAGGTACAGTGATTATAAGAAAAAAGCAGAAGAAAAATTATATCCGTCCTGTGAGGGTACTGAGACAACTCTTTCTGCAATTGTGGAGCTACATAACATAAAGAAACAATTTGGTTGGTCAGGAACTAGTGTTACTGCACTCTTAACCATGTTAAGAAAATGGTTTCCAAAAGGAAACACATTGCCATATAAGTATCCAGTAATGAAGGAAATGCTGAAAGACCTAGGGATGAAGGCCAAGTGCATTCATGCATGCAGGAACGACTGCATATTATATTGGAAACAGTATGAAAATGCAACCGAGTGTCCTCAATGTGGAACACCTAGATTTAAAGTGAAAGAGGGGAAATCGGGTAAGAAGAAATTGAAAGAACCTAATAAAGTATTGAGACATTTTCCTTTAATTCCAAGACTCAAGAGGTTATATACTATACCATGGATAGCACACGACATGACATGGCATAATCGAGCAAAATCTTCATGGGATTATATGCGACATCCAGCTGATTCAGGACAGTGGAAATTGTGTAAAGACAGATGGCCAGACTTTGCTAAGGAAGGGCGTAATGTTTGGCTTGCAATTGCAACAGATGGGTTTAATCCGCGTGGTGTTCAATCCACTAGTTACAGTTGTTGGCCTGTCATCATGGTGCCTTATAATCTTCCACCTTCGCTATGTATGAAATCAGAGTTCCAAATGTTGTCTTTATTGATACCAGGGCCAAAGGCACCGAGTCAAGATATTGATGTTTTTCTCGAACCACTTGTAGATGAGTTGAAGCAACTTTGGGATGAAGGAGTGCTGACTTATGACATGTATAAAAAAGAATATTTCACGATGAAAGCTATGCTAATGTGGGGTATTCATGATTTTCCCGCATATGGAAATTTGTCTGGTTGCGTAACACATGGTTACAAAGCTTGTCCTATTTGTGGTGACAAAACTCCATCCGTTCGATTACCTAATGGCAGGAAGAATGTTTATACAAACTACCGTATGTTCCTTAAAATGGATCATCCGTTCAGAAATGGTAAGTATTTGGGACTTAGGACGATAGAAGATAAGCCTCCTCCAAAACGGTTAAATGGACAAGCGCTTTTGCAAACTTTAAGTCACATCCACTATGTACCGGGTAAGATTCAAAAAAGTTTTGGTAGGAAGCATAAGAGAATTGAAGTGAATGAACTTGATACCGCTGATGATGATGGTGGTGGTGGTGATGGTGATGAAGTTACTGAAGCGTGGTATAAGAGATCTATTTTGTTTGATCTCGAATATTGGATTCACCATCCAGTTCGTCATGTCATTGATGTGATGCACACTGAGAAGAATGTTGCAGAACATATAATAAACACGATACTAGATAAAAAGGACAAAACTAAGGACACAATAAATGCACGAGAGGACTTAAGAAAGATGGGTATGCACAGTGGCCAATGGATGCAAACAGACAAGGCTACTGGGAAACAGATAAAACCGATAGCTCCATTTATTCTGGATAAAGATGAGAAGAAACACTTTTGCCAAATTTTGAAAGACTTGAAGCTCCCCTCAGGTTTTTCATCTAATCTAAGCAACACCGTCACTCTTCAACCACCTGGCTTGCACGCATTGAAGTCTCATGATTATCATGTCATTATGCAATATTTGCTACCCGTATTGCTTCAGCATGCCTTTCCGAAACATCGTGACTTACGACGAGCTATTCACCAGATAAGCTTATTCTTCAACCTACTGTGCTCGAAGGTCTTAATTCGTAAGGAAATTCAAGAGGCTAAATACATGGTTGCAGAGGCATTGTGTGTATTGGAAAAATATTTTCCACCATCATTTTTTGATATCAGTATCCACCTAATGGTGCATCTAGCTGATGAAGCTTTGATTTGTGGACCCACTAGACATCGATGGATGTATCCTTTTGAAAGGTAAACTATATATCTTATATTATAACTACATATTTGTTAACAAAACTAATAAATATATTTTTTGAATTTTCAACTCAATTAGGGCGATGAAGGAGTGCAAAGATATACCGAGCAATAAACGATATGTTGAAGGGTCCATTGCAGAATCCTATCTTGTTTCTGAATCCGTTAGGTATGCCATGGAATACATGCCAAATCCACGAGATGGAAATCATAAATCTACTCGTGAGGCCTTTCTAGATGATAATGGTGAGTATAGTGATGAAGGGCCTATGCTTGATGGTAAGACTGTGATGCTATGCCCAGAACAATTTATACAAATTCGTAGATGGATACTCTTTAGAGTAGAAGTCGATGAACTTGACGAATACTACAGGTTCGTTTTATTTCACTTGTTTGGATTGATAATCTATTTATTTCGTAGGTCGTAAATACTCATAGTAAAACTTATATGCATGAATTACAGTGAATATCGCTCGTCCTTGCAATCAAATATCCGTGGTAAAGGAAAAGGGATAGCAAAAACCGAAGTAGAGATCCAGACAGAATTTATCGTTTGGTTATATGACAAGGTATTAGTAATTATTTGATAAAATACTAATATATTACCTTTGGGGCTTTAGTTATGTTCACTTTTTAATTATGATATTTTTTTTATTCTACAGTTGTTGAAGGCGGGTATCACAAACTCAACGTTGTGGCGTTTGGTTAAGGGTCCATTGTTCCAGGCTAAAACTTTTAGAAAGTACCGTGTTAATGGTTTTGTCTTCTCTACTAAGTTTCATGATGATACTGTTGCGACACAAGATAGTGGTGTTTGCATGAAGGCAATTACTACGTTTACCGCAAGTAGGAAAGACAAAAACCCTGTCGACGCATCGACCATGTACTATGGGGTTATCAAAGAGATATTCGAGCTGGACTATACGGAGTTCAAGGAGGTTATCTTTTATTGCGACTGGGTGAGGGTGGAGGATAAAACTAATGGTTGTAAACTCTGTCCAGACTCTAACTTGGTGCTAGTCAATTTTAATAAGCTAAAGAGTGCTACTACACCGTTAGACGAGCCAGCCATTCTTGCCTCCGAGGCAAGTCAAGTGTTTTATTCAAAAGATCTAAAAAATCCAGATTGGTGGGTGGTCATACACTCACCGAGACGATTGACTAGTCAAGTCGACGAGCTAGATGAACCAACGGTCTTCCAATCCACACTTGAAGACCAACCTACTTTGAAACCCTTATTGGTGACACAACGCTAATTGTAATAATTGTAATAAGGCAAGAAAATGTCTACTTGTCTATTTCATGAACTTGATAGTGGAATTGATGTTTCTATTTCTAGCATGGTATCGGTTGAGGTGGGTTTTTATTTGTTACAAAAAAGAAAATGAAATATGTATTACTAGTTGTTCACTGAAATACATTCCTCTCCATGCTTATTCTCTTCCTGGAGTTAGCTAGCTAGAGATTTACTTGATTCCATCTATTGTTCACTTGTTTGCTAGTGGAAAGTCCATTGGGACCATCATGCAACTCATTAATTTCTCCAAGGTGAGAGTAGTTTTAGTCTCTGATTTCAATTTAGTGCTTGCATTGGAAGATCAATTTTGTACTCATCCTCTATGCTTTTTTGTTTCTACGGTTGTAAACATAATGGACTGTGTTCTATAAATCTTTTCTTCATCCTATGCAAAAATATGTATTTTTTAGTCCATCTTTTCTTCATCCATATTATTTTCCCGTCAGGTTTGCGTTGGGTCAGGTTTGCTTGACTCCTTAGCCACTTAAATTTAGAACCTTGATGGAGATCAAAGAGAAGAAACCTCCTATGAGATATATTGATGAAGCTATGTACCAAACTAAGAAAGCAATTAAAGTGCATTGTCAACATAATGAGAGAATATAAGAGATAATTAATTTTCTTTCAAGTTTTCAGTGGATAAGTGAAATATAATTGATATAAGCACAAGTCTATCTGGGATTTGGTGACAAGAGATGGTGTACAACTCCATCAAACTCTTATTCGTCAGATATTATCTCAATCCAAAGTTTTATTACAAAAATCTATACATCGATACTTGTGAATAGGTTGTAAAGGGCTTGTATGATGCGATCGAGAGGTTCGTTTGCTGAAATTGATTTAGCCCGAGGAAATCAATTGTTGGGGCTAGTTTGCTGAAATTGACACCCTGTATCAGCTTGTTGCCGTAATCTACATCAATTTCTGGCCGTTAGATCTACATATATGTTTTTTTTGGGTGACCGCTGATGCTAATATTATGGTTATAGTTTTTTTTTTTTTTCTTTTTTACTTGGGAGTGCATGCCCATTCGACTTATCAAGGCATTTGAATTTTGATGGAAGATTGACAAGTTCTTGCCTATCATAGATTTGGAGATTGTCACCCTCAGTGATGCCTAGGGTGCAAATAGGTCCTTTTCAAGTTTGTGGCTTTAAAGCTTATCTAGTATGATTTGGTGGTTTATAACATGATGATACATGTTTCAGATGCTTAACAGATCTTTGCCAGGGTGTGTGACCCAGCAGATTCTCAATGGCTGTGAGGGGATATTTACCATTTCATGGGCATTTGGGAACCCAAATCCATTTGTATAATCTAAGGGCCATGATTTCTTTCTATTATAGGGTAAAGTAATTGAGGAAATATTCTCACTTCTATTAATAATTTTTTGTATGTATATGGATGACATCGGTAGCTTTTGTGATGTAAACAGGAGGATTAGCACTCAATGTTGGATTAAAAACCTTGTATGGGTCTCAACTGAAGCCCACAATTGTCCCAAGGATTAAGAGTGTTGGCTTGTTGTTAGCTAGTACATTAGTATTCTTAAAATTGACCTAAAAGTTGGAGCATTTGTTGACTAGAAGATTCAACTTTTGCTCCCTTTTTTTCTTTGGGCTTTTGCACATACACCTTCTGAAAAATAGCTTGTTCTGTATTTACCCTCTATAAGAGACAATTATGTATATGACCTCTATATTTTTAGACATGCACGTGCATACATATTCATCCATGAAATATGTACCATAACTTATGATACTTGTGGGGTATTATTAAATCCCATATGAATGATTGAATATCTGTGTACCATGCATTCCTGGACAGTGTTATCGGACATTACCTTCATATTTATGAACTCTAACGCATGAAAATTCTGTAGTTATCCAATTTTTGAAATATTCAAACGTTCAATTAGTATATTCGCTAAAATTGATGATGATGACTTGTTGTCACTTCAATAGTTTCCTGTGCATCCCTATTAGGATAATATATCCGCTTGATATACTAATCATTGATTAGACAAACTTTTTTCTCCTTAGCACTATTAGTAGAAACTTCTTCGAAATTTCACAATGCAAATATTGATTTGTGCAGTGTTTTGAAAACCAGAGTTGATCAGACATTTGAACCAGTTTAGACCGGAACCGGAGGATATACCGGTTTAAACTCGATTTGAACCGGTTCGAGAGAAAACCAGTTCTTAAAAAATATCACTACTTTTTACTGATAGGTGTCTCTGGGTTTTGAATCCAAGACGTCTGTTGCACTGACACTAAAATTGCAGCCTTTAGCCAAAGAACAAACATTTGTGATGCTCTTTGTTTATGTATTTGATGTAGATGCTTACTGTGTAGTTGATTCAACCGGTTCAACCGATGGTTGGACCAGTTTTGGACAGGACCAGGAAGATTTTCGGTCCGACCTCCGGTCTGGTTATGTAAACATTGGATTAACATTGATTCTTTCTTTATGGGGGAAAAGTCGTTTATGCTTTGACATCTGCTGATGATTGTGTGATTGAAATGCGTTTTCAGGTAATGTGTTTCTCAAACATGGCTCGGAGCTGCGGCTCATTCCTCGTGACAGAGTTGGAGCTTCGGATGCTGCGCTGTTAGGTGCGGCAATGCTATCGGTTTAAAAGTCTTTCTTGCATCGGTGATGAATAGTTAATCCTTCCATAAGTTCCCTTCTTTAGTTTCGTAATCGAAAGGACTGGTTATAGGACATCCTCATACCTTTATGTAGTTTTTTCATGAATAAAATTGTTCTTTATTGCTCACTTTACATCAACTTATGAACGCGGGTGAGATCGATGGCTGTGAGGGGATATTTACCATTTCATGTGCATTTGGGAACCCAAATCCATTTGTATAATCTAAGGGCCATGATTTCTTTCTATTATAGGGTAAAGTAATTGAGGAAATATTCTCACTTCTATTAATATTTTTTTGTATGTATATGGATGACATCGGTAGCTTTTGTGATGTAAACAGGAGGACTGGCACTCAATGTTGGATTAAAAACCTTATATGGGTCTCAACTGAAGCCCACAATTGTGCCAAGGATTAAGAGCGTTGGCTTGTTGTTAGCTAGTACATTAGTATTCTTAAAATTGACCTAAAAGTTGGAGCATTTATTGACTAGAAGATTCAAGTTTTGCTCCCTTTTTTTTCTTTGGGCTTTTGCACATACACCTTCAGAAAAATAGCTTGTTCTGTATTTACCTCTATATAAGAGACAATTATGTATATGACCTCTATATTTTTAGACATGCACGTGCACACATATTCATGCATGCACGTGCGGACACACACACACATATACACACACACACACACACACAAAAGAATGTTTTGTTTGGCAATTTGAGGGATTCAAACCTATGACCTCTCTTATGCACTGCAAGCCCACTAACCGCATGATAATGTTTTGTTTGGCAAAAACACAGTTACTAAACATTAAAGCACCGTTTTTCAAGAAAAACACAAGAAAAACAACAAATACCCGATAGAGAAATTATGGAAATCCATTGTATAATGTTAGTACACTGTATTTGTAGCTGCAGTAGTTTCGGACTTAGATTCTAGATGCGAGCCATGAAATATGTACCATAACTTATGATACTTGTGGGGTATTATTAAATCACATATGAATGATTGAATATATGTGTACCATTCTCCACACTTTAGTTGACTTCGTCAATTTAGCACAATCCCTCCAATGGTACAGTCAAAATGCAAAGTACTGTATATTGTAAGTTTTGACCCATTTTTTTTCTTTATCTTGACTGAATTCAAAGATGCCCTGAAGGCAGAGTTGATGTAGGAAACATCATCCGTCTGCACACCATATTTTTAGAATGGGTTTGTTTATGCATTTTGAAGTAAAATGCACTATTAATAGTAAATTTGTCCTATTGTTAGTAGGAGAAATCAGACCCTAACTAGGAGAGATCCAGACTTCGGTAGTATTTGGGAAATTTAGCTGTTAACAAAAAGAAGAAAAAAAATCATATAGACAGTTGGGACTAAACCCGTCTTAATAAATACAAGAGCCTAAATAACCACCATATTTGCATAATATAAATAAACAAAAGCAAATGCACAAGGACCTAATGAAGGATGGGCGGCCTGCTGAAAGTTCCTGTTGAGCTACTCGGCAAACCATAGACATAGGTACACCCTAAAGTGTGGAGAACTACTGGTGATGTCCCCATCACCATGTATCCGTGGTTATTAACTTATGTGGAGTGCAATAGATTTCACTAGCCATGTAAAGAGATTCAGTAATCATCATGTTGTTGCTTTCTATCAGTAGTCAAGCATAGATCACTTTGGACGAAATAATAGTCATGATTTTAATGGTAGCAATATCTCTCTCTTGCTCTGTTAGTTTTGCCAGTGGTTTAGCTTTTCAATTATGTTTTTCAAATAGTGTATGTGTCTGAGTGTGTCTTTCTAGCTCTTCGTACAAGAATTCACTCCAGATTTATTAATTTTGCAGATTTAGCTTCTCAAGTTTGTGGTATTGTTAATTAATTCAAGCTATACAGCAAACCTGACATCCATCCGCACAGTACAGCAACTCTCATCATGGGTTGAGGGCCTCGACAGCTTGATGATGATGACTTATTGTCACTTCAATTGGTTCTGCAATTGCTGGAATTAGATGGTTGTATCAATGTCTATTTGGAATACACTGCAACTTTGAAGGTTTTGATGATGTACAGATGTGCTTGGGGCCAATCAGAATTTTCATAATTTTTTTTTATTTGCATTTACAACAACAATTGAATCAAATTGCATTGTCTAAACTCTTGTCCACTCTAAAATTAGGTGAATACAATGGCATCAAGTGATCCAACTAGTCAGCCCCAAAGTACACAATCAACGGGTAACACCATAAAGTTACCCATCGAAATCCAACCTGACGGCGCCGTTGTGGGTAAAAATGCGAGTAAATGGAGTACACGTACTGGACACTTCATTCGATCTCATGTCCCTATTGATATCAAGGACTGGAGGCTAGTGCCAAAGAACTTCAAGGATGATGTTTGGAATGCTTTGATGATAATGTTTACTTATTTGTAATGGAATAACATTAGCATTATTTGCTTATTTTCTTACAATTTCATATGGTACAACCTAACTAGACTATTTTTGATAGGGTGAATTCGAATTAAATATTGCCCCAGAACTGGCTCGTCCTTTGTTAGAGAAGGCATTTCCCCAGAAGTTTAGGACAATGAAAGCGACATATCGGAAAGAATTTTTAAAAAATGTTGAAAGCTTAGAAGCAGCTATAACAACATGCCCACCCGGTATTGATCCGGGTCATTGGACAAATTTCGTCGCCCGTGAGGACAAGCGTGAAGTAAAAGAAGCGAATGCGAAAAACTCACAAAATAGACAGAAGAATACGATCGGCCATACTCTTGGGCGGTCCTCTTATGCCCGAATTCATCATACTCTGGTGTGTATATACTCTATACAATAAAATTATAATGACAATATATTTATAACTAACGTTAATTTTTTGCACAGCAAAAAAAAGATCCTACAAAAAAAATTACACGTGTAGATGATTGGTATAAAGGACATGAACGTACTGATGGGACTGTGTTGGAGAGTGCTCGTGAAAAATATATGAGTATAACTGCATTTTACTTTTTCATATACTTGTGAACTACTGTTACCAATGCTCTTTCCTATGTGAAAATTACAGGAACTAGTAAAGGCTGCCGGAGAAAAAAGAAAAAATACAAGCACGAGCGAAGGTGGTAGTTCGAGTCTGCTAGACCTCGACTCGGATGAACTGACAGAAGTCTTTGGGGGGGATAAAATGGGAAAAATTCGTGCAGTCGGCTCCCATGTCTCTAAGAAGCAACTACAACATACTGCTGTTGCGACGGCAGTACTTGAACAATCAAAATCTACATCTTATGATGAGATGAAGGCTGATATTGTGGCTGAGGTCAAATACACCCTAGCCAGATTTGAGGGTGTATTATCGGTGAGTTTATAATTGCAACTATTCTTACATACAGTTAATACGATATATCTTATGTATATATATATTTGTTATTCATTGCATCACAGGTTGTGCTTAATCATGTAACTGGGATGCCGAGCGTCCAATCACCGCCTGTGGTGACTACGGCTAGAACTGAAGTTGGTTCCAATTCAGTTAGTCGAACAACACCGATTACACCTATAAATTTGGCTCCAATTTTGGAAACTTTGAATCGTCCTTCTGGGTTGTCTACCAATCCTAAGGTCATTTTATTGGATAGAGATGGTAGATCAGTGGCTAAGGGGTATGTTGTGATTGATCAAACTAGTGGAATTTGTCATGGTAGAAAAGTGGGACTCAGTGAAAAAAAAGTCTATGTCGAGGAAGTACTGGTTGGACAAGCTCTCATTTATGATGGTCCCCAAGATGGCCATACTCTGATGCAAGGTTTAGTTGAAGGTGGTTTTTTGATTTGGCTTGAAGCCAGACTGCAAATACAGTAATTTGGAGGTATTTGTTTATTTTTAATACTCTTTTTTTTTCTTATAAAAGCATGTATCTTTTATCTTTATTGTATATATATGCTTTAGGGGCTTGATTATTATTTTTTTCTTCAAATTTATAACATAGTTATATCTCCGTTTACTTTTCACAATGACCACATATATTAGTTAGAAGTATTTGGTGTCTAATGTCTATTTTATAGCTGTGAAACTAATTATAGTGAGTCCCATTTGCAGAACTCTACCAGCAGATGCTTGCAAAGGCTCTAGCCCATTATTTCGAGGTTAAATTATTTTTGCTAGATGTTACTGATTTTTCACTTAAGGTCGGTAGATACAACTACATTTCTTCATATTTTTTGTTTTTTCAGGCCTCTGATTCTAATGCATATAGAGTTATCGATACACATACATGAGCAACTCATTCACCTGTTAGATACTGTCATTTATTCATTTCAAGTTCCTTCATTTCAGGGGATTTGATGGCACCAATGACATGCCAAAACTTCGTAGGAATGCCTCTGTCTCAGCCAATATGAGTAGCCTCACACCGCAAGGCACTCCTGTGAATTCAGGTTAGTACCTTTTGTATTTCCATTTAGTAATGCCATCTTTTTGGCTATTAATTTGGATAAGAAAAGTAGATCATTGAAGGGTTTTGGACTATCTTCAAACGAGCCTACATTTATTAACTACTCCTTATGCTCCATGCTAAATGATCACATAAAATTTGTACACTGAACATAAATTGAATAACATAGAAATATCCGATTCATCATTGTATTTGGTAGAGAATTTTGCTTGTGTTCTAGATATGTCCACTTTTAGTGAAAGTGAATCATGATTAATGGAGAATAGCGAAGCTTTTTGTTTCAATCTTTGACATGATTAAAGCAAAAGTGAAATCAATGAAGGTTACAAATAAGTATTTCACAGGCATGCTCTCTAATTTTTGGTGAAGCATATTTGCAAAAGTGTGACCTTTATCAAGGTCAGAGCCCATATAGTACTACGAAGATTTCAAGATGCATTCAATTTTCAAGTTTTATGCTAAAAACTTTTTATAGTAAGATGTGAGAGATGAATTAAAGAAGTTCTCAATGATGGAGGATGTTCATAAATAGGGACGAATGGAGTAGCATAATTCATAAATCCCACTAACCCATTAATCCTTTCATCCTACTTTTTGTTTCCCATTTTTCCCTTCTTTTTGTCACTAATCAATTGAATCTTATTTATCCATTTAAAAAACAAGGGCTATAATGGGAAGGGCAATCCCACTAATCCACTCCCATTCTTCCTTCCATCCTATATTTTGTTCCCCATTTTAATCTTCTCAATTCTATGTTTTAAAACAACATCAAAGGAAATGTTTGGGTAGGGTATTGGCATCGGATACCCCAGTATCCATACTCGAAACCCAATTTCTTAGATGGGTTTTCCTAACGAATTGCTTATGACCTATTGGTATTCTATATTGATGCAAGAAGTGATAAGGCCAAGCATTTTTCATCTCCATTGTAAGCACAACAATTTTAATTCTATGTGCTAGTTAGTAGTGTGTATGGTCAATTTGGAGACTTCAAGCTCTGAACTTGGTTATGTACTTATCTTAGTTGTGGGTATATGGTGTGGTCAATTTGAAGATTATGATACTAATCTTCACTCTTATTTTTTAAAATTGCAGGTTTGCTGCTGGTTTCCATTCTGGTGCAAGTGGTGGGGCTGCGGGCGGGCTTTTGATTTTCAGAAAACTTATTTGTTTCCTTGCTGCTATATATATATATATGGTGTATGTCTCTCTGGTAGTCTGCGGCTGCTATGTCTATGTGCTAGCTAGTAGTGTGTATGGTCAATTTAGAGACTTAAAGCTCTGAACTTGATTATGTACTTATCTCAGTTGTGGGTATATGGTGTGGTTAATTTGGAGACATAAAACTTTGAATTTGATTCTATACTTATCTCAGTTGTGGATACAATATATCCTTGTATTTGTTTATTGTACCACTACTATTTGTTTATATAACCTTGTATTTGTTTATTGTACCACTCGTATTTTATTAATACTTCAATAGTTTTCTTGATAGCCAAGAGAATTATTAAAAAAATAATACATATTATTCATAACGGATATAATTATTAGATATTGATCGTTACTAAATTTTGTAACGGTTATAAGTGTTATAAATCGAATTAATATGTGAGGAGTTTTGCTTCTTGGATCTGTTACAGAATACATAAATCACGCTTATAATTGTTAGTAATGTTTAGTCACAGATAATATCTAACGTTTATATCCGTAAGATATATACCGTTACTAATATTTGTAACGATTATAAGTGTTACGAATGAGGATGAATTTGGCTTTTGAACATCCGTTACGAAAGAAACGTAACGCTTATAACCGTTACTAAAACTAATTTTGTAACACTTATAACCGTTACAAAAGGTGTTACAAATATTTGTAACGCCGTATTCCTAACGGTTTTTTTGTGTTACTAAAATTTATTGTAACATTTATAAGCGTTGCAAAATCGTGATTTTGGTGTAGTGATGCACACATATGTAGATTAGTTTCTGTGAAAGTTTAAATCGTGTAACGTGCACCATGAACGGTCTTTCGATCGCAAAATCGTTTCCGCTGCGAGCCTCTACCGTGGATTAATTTCCAACAATTGGTATCAGAGCCGCATTAGTGGTGTGCGTTTCACGTTTTTTTTCATGAAACCAACATGTGTGCGCATGATGAATGTGTGAATTCATCGGGGTTCTTACGCTTAGATCATGCATACGTATAGATTGTGCTTGTTCTATTAGTCATTCTTGCAGGGCGCCGCTATAAAAAATCTAGATCTATGTTTGTGCTTGCTACCGGGGGTCGGACCCCGAGTTAGCAAATGTCTGGATTTGATTTCTGTGTGTGGATATGTAATTGAGCCGTAGATTGGGCGAGTGATGGGGGTTGACCATCCTTGGTTTCCCATGGCCTTTTCCTAGGTGTGTTTTCTTTTTTTTCTAGGAAATTATGTACGAGCGAGCACTTGCTCGAAGCGTACTAGACTTTTTCAGTTACAGATCGAGAAGAAAGATGTGCCAAAGAAATCCACCATCGGAAGCGGAAGCGGAACCCTGGAGGATGAAGACGATCCGGCAAAGTGTTCGCGAGCGCGACGGAGGAGCCGGACCGAGGGACCTTATGAAGAAAGCTAGAGGCCTGCGCTGTGCTAATTAGGTTCAGGGGTCGGACCCTGAACTTAATTCAGTTTTAATGGTTGCTTTCTTTATTAGTTCTTTATGCTTCATATCGAACCCCGATGAGATAATATAATTATCAGTTATCAGAGGGATGCCTTTCCCCTCCGGTCCGAGCGACTGTTTGAGGGTAGGATCCCGCTAGATGACGCCTATTATTTAGTTGATTTTTGATGTTAGTGGGATCCCATCACATATGGTTATGCCACCATTAGGTCAGCACCCGACTAGTCGGGTGTGCCTATTTGGCCAGCATCAAAATCAAAGATGAGATGGAGATCCATTGAACATCAATTGTCAAATTTATAAGCGAGGCGCCATGACTAGTGAGAATCCTATCCAGTAAGTCTGACTCTAGGATTAGCTCCAGAGCATTAGCGTGATAACCAATTTTGCAAAGCATCGATATTCTCGGAGTATGTAATGTGACCCTTGAATAGAGAAATCCGCTTGAGGCAGGGACTATGATATTCCGAGAATGATTAATGCTAGGCGAAAGGCTTGAACGCTAGTGGGAGCATGGTGTGACCAGGGTCTAGTATATAGGAGGTCGCTACCTTTGCATTTGCATAAATTCATACTCGCAAAATAACCCTCATATATATAAGGGATGTAATAGAGGACTTTTAGAGATCCTCTGGCCTCCACGGTTAATCACTTCGTACTCGGGTGGAAGGGCATAACTCAACAACCCCCTCGGGTGAGAGCTGTGTTTTTCTATGCCAAGCTACTTAGTGATCTCCTTCGGGATATGACGGTTACGGTGCCAAGTGTTCAGGCTTTACTCACCCTCGTGGGGGCCGTTAGAATTCCCGTGCCGTAATTGCCTAAGCTCGTGGGTAAGCATCCTAAGTACACGTGAGGTATTCGTTGCGAAGACAACGGTGATCACGTGGTACTGGCCAAAAGATAACCATGGTCCATCAAAGCCTGTAGTTGGCAGATTTGGATAGGGTCAAGGGAAAGACCCGTGTAAGCGGAAGACCTGCACACTGCCCCCTTGGACAGGTGTAGCCTACTCCGAGATCTTACATACATGATTAATTAATCCATAGAGATGGCTTCGCTTGAGGGTAGCGTTGTCATATAGATATAATTAGCTTGTTTTAAAAATCCATAAAAATAAGTTTTCATGCATTCTCATAATTCAGTCTTTTATTTTTAGATGACCAAGTTAGACCCCCTGTCCGCTATCCTAAATGACCACAAACTTACCGGTCCCAACTATGAGGACTAGAAGCGCAACCTATACCTGGTCTTAAGAATTGGTAAACACATGACAACCCTGAATGACCCTGAGCCGGATTTGCCAGGACCCAATGCCACAGTGGCACAGTTAAAGGCTTTTACTGACTGGAAGGAATCTAATGAAATATGTAAATGCTATATTATAGCATCCTTGCAAATAACTCTGCAGAAGCAAGTCGAGGAGATGCCCGACGCTTCTGACATGATGTTGTATCTGAAGGAGATGTTTGAAGGTCACAATCGTGTTACGCAATACCTTACCATCAAGAAACTCGTCGGCACTAAGATGTCCAATGGTACGCTGGTTCGAGAACACATGATGAAAATGTTTGGGTTCCAGAACGAACTAGCTACCATGGACATTGTGCTAGAAGGCGAGATGATGACAGACATCTTCCTCTCGTCACTGTCTGGAGCCTTTGAAGGCTTTGTCACCAACTTTAACTTAAACAAGTTGGCTATGACAAATGCAGAGCTTCTGGGAGCTCTCCAGGCAGCTGAGGATGGCTTCAAGTAGAAGGGCGAAGCACTTCACGTGCAACGTAGATCCTTCAAGAAGTCTGGTAAACCTCAGGGCAAGAAATATAAAAAGAAACCTAAGTCACTGCCTGTGCAGGACTCTGATGGGGCCTCTGGGTCTAGAGAATTAAAGAAACCGGGCACGAAGTGCTTCCGGTGTGGCCAGAAGGGTCATTGGAAGAAGGACTGCAAGAAGCCTCAGAATGCTGGTGAAGGTAATCTACAACTCTTAGTTGTTGAATCATTTCTTTCAAGTAATAGTACTTTTGCTAGTTGGATTATGGATTCTGGATCCACTAACCATGCCTGTAACTCTCTTCAGGGGTTTCGGGAAAGCAAAAGATTACTTGATGGAGAGGTGACCTTGAGCATGGGAACTGAGGCCGTGGCTGCTGCTGAAGCTATTGGAGACGTTAATCTTAGTTTTTCGAATAATAAGACTTTGACTCTTAGAGATGTCTTTTATGTACCGTCCTTGAGACGTAACTTAATTTCTGTTTCTTCTTTAGATAATGAAGGTTATTCAGTTTATTTTGATGCTTCTGGTGTGTTGATTAAACTGAATGGAACTTTTATAATAAGAGGAATGGTTCAGAATCATCTCTATATTCTCAGTCCTAAATTTGAAAAAGATAACATAATAACTTCAGCATTTAATGTTAATTCATCTAAGCATAAGAAACCTTTAGAGAATTTAACCCAATTGTGGCACTTACGGCTTGAGCATATTGCCTTGGACAGGATCCATAGGTTGGTAAAGGCTGGGCTTCTGGAAACAGATCCTACGGAGATCCTTTCCACCTGTGAATCCTGCCTGGAAGGCAAGATGACCAAGAGGGCCTTCAAAGGCAAAGGAGTGAGAGCTACTAAGATATTGGAGTTAATCCATTCAGATGTATGTGGACCCATGAGCGTCAAGGCGATAGGAGGCCATGCGTACTTCATCACTTTTACTGATGATTACTCAATATATGGTTACGTTTATCTTATGCATCGAAAGTCGAAATCCTTTGATATGTTCAAAGAGTTCAGGGCTGAAATAGAAAAGCAGACAGGTAAATGTATAAAAACCCTTCGATCTGATCGAGGAGGTGAATACCTATCTGACGAGTTCCTTGGGTATTTGGTGGAGCATGGGATAACATCCCAGTTAACTGCTCCAGGTACCCCACAACAGAATGGAGTCTCTGAGAGAAGGAATCGAACCTTGTTGGACATGGTTCGAAGCATGATGAGTTATGCCTGTTTACCAACGACCTTTTGGGGATATGCCTTTCAGACAGCAGCATATGTTCTGAACCACGTTCCGTCTAAATCAGTGCCTCAGACCCCTAGAGAACTGTGGTCAAGGCAAAAGCCAACACTACAACATTTCAGAATATGGGAATGTCCTGCATATGTGCGGGTAGACAAGAGGGAAAAGATGGAGCCAAAGTCCAAAGCATGTCTGTTTGTAGGGTATCTCAAAGAGACTAAAGGTGGACTATTTTATGATCCTGAGGAAAAGAAGATAATCGTTTTAACAAATGCCATTTTCTTAGAACATGATTATATTATGGATCACAAACCTGCTAGTAAGGTAGTTCTGGATGAGCTGCTGGGTACTAGTACAGATAGCGCATCCAAAAGCATAATGGGAGCTGACATTACAGACACTAATATACCAGATACTGTAGAACCTATTAATCCTGTAACATAACCACCACCTCGTCGCAGTGGGAGAAACATCAGAGTTCCTAATAGATACTATAGAGAAACCTTATTGGTTGATCCAGAGGGTCAGGAGGATGACCCACTGAGCTACGATGAGGCAGTGGAAGCTTCTGACAGCTCTGACTGGCAAAAGGCTATGGAGGCAGAAATTGCATCAATGTCCCATAACGCTGTCTGGACTCTTGTTACACCGTCATCCAATATTAAACCTATTGGGTGTAAGTGGGTGTATAAGAAGAAGAGAGGATCCGATGGTACAATTGAGACTTATAAAGCTAGATTAGTTGCCAAGGGTTATACCCAGAGAGAAGGAATCGACTTTGACGAAACCTTCTCACCGGTAGCTATGATAAAGTCTATTCGGATCCTCCTATCCATTGCAGCCCATTATAA
This sequence comes from Chamaelirium japonicum, assembly GCA_947650365.1. NCBI lineage: Eukaryota > Viridiplantae > Streptophyta > Magnoliopsida > Liliales > Melanthiaceae > Chamaelirium > Chamaelirium japonicum. The sequence continues at coordinate 12,114,515 of OX393551.1, forward strand.
CTGGGAGATCTGGCAAATGGATGTCAAGACAGCATTCCTCAACGGGAATTTTGAAGAAGACATTTATATGATACAGCCACCAGGTTTTGAATCAGAGGGTCAGAAACATCTAGTTTGCAAGTTGCAGAAGTCCATTTATGGACTAAAGCAAGCATCTAGAAGTTGGAACATCCGTTTTGATCAGGCAATCCAGTCATATGGATTTACTCAAAACGAGGATGAGCTATGTGTATATAAGAGGAGTGATAAGACTACAGTGGTATATTTGATACTTTACGTAGACGATATTCTACTCATTGGGAATGATGTTGGAACATTGTCAATGGTAAAGGTCTGGTTGTCAACACAGTTCGATATGAAAGACCTAGGTGAAGCGAGTTATGTGTTGGGGATCAAGGTAACACGTGATCGCCAGAACAGGATTCTCTCGCTGTCACAGGCCGCGTATATAGATAAGGTTATGGCTATGTTTGACATGCAAGACTCCAAGAAGGGTTTTGTGCCATTTAGACATGGCGTAAAATTGTCTAAGGATCAATGTCCTAAGACACCTGAGGAGAGAGCAGAAATGCAGAAGATACCTTATGCCTCGGCATTAGGTAGTCTAATGTATGCTATGCATTGTACAAGGCCAGATATCTGTTTCGCAGTAGGCATGATGGGTCCGTTTCAGTCGAATCCGGGTCCAGATCACTAGACTGCTGTGAAGTGTATACTCAAGTACCTTCGTAGAACAAGGGACTATGAGTTGGTTTACACTGCACAAGAACTGACGCCGATTGGATACACAGATTCTGACTTTATGTCAGATTTGGAATCCAGAAAATCGACATCAGGTTTTGTGTTTATGTTAGGAGGAGCAGCGGTTAGTTGGCAGAGTGTGAAGCAAAAATGCATCGCAGACTCTACCACAGAGGCTGAGTACGTTGCAGTGTGCGAGGCAGCCAAAGAGGCGGTATGGCTCAAGAAATTCCTTACGGATTTGGGGTGCGTACCAGAGGCCCAGTTACCTATTGTGCTTTACTGCGACAATAGTGGGGCGGTAGCACAAGCTAAGGAGCCAAGACATCACCAAAAGGGGAAGCACATCGAGCGCAAGTTCCACTTGATTCGACAGTTTTAAAAGCAAGGGCGAGTAGCGGTGACACAGATTGCATCTATAGATAATGTTGCTGATCCTTTCACAAAGGCAATACCTACCAAGGCATTCGAGCGACATGTGGACGCGATGGGAGTCAAAACCGTTTTGCTTCGCTAGACCAAGTGGGAGATTGTTAGGATTGATGTGTTCTAAGCTTGTAAAACTTTATGTTTTGGTCTAATAAAGATTGATAGTTATTATTATATGAGATGCATATAGGTGCGTAACATAGTTACGTGTTCTTTTAAGAACAGAGAGCCATGGTTATATGGTAGTCCACTGAGTTGAAGACTGAGTGGATTGGTCCCATATAATCTAAATCAGTTCGCAGCTATGATCAGGTTGGTCGCCTCATCATGTTAAGCTGTTGGCGATGACAGTTCATGGGAAGTCTTCACCATGGTCATCACCAGGCACAGTGTCTGTGGCTGAACGGAACTAACACGGTGTATAGATCAGTGAGCAGACACTGGTACACTAAGCCGTGTTTCTGCTTAGGGTAAAACAGTCCTAAACCCTGAGGAACCACGTCTGATGGACTAACCAATTGAGTGGTGCTTTGGCGCACCAATGTGTGAGGATCCGTATGCAGTGATCCAAAACCACGGTGTACTGGGTTACCTGGCTGGCGTTGCATTAGCGTGTCACTCCTGCAGGCCATCCACACCCCTGAAGGGAGGTGCGTTCCTTGGTGTGACTTACACTGTACCAAACCCAGGCCTGGTGGTCACCAGTTTGACTGTTGACCGGGTTCGATTACTCGACGGGGTAATCAGAGGTACGATGTATAGGTCAACCTGGAAGGAACCAAGTCATATCATCATTCGAGTCTGACGGTAGTCTCCACCGCTCGAAGTGAATCATGGCATCAAGTGGAGGGACATCGGGTTTACCACTACTAAGCGAAGAGCAGGGGTATGATGGAGAACATAGTAAGTCCGGGTGAATTGGAGTGCAGCCTGCGTCGCACTCTGGGTGGCTACGTAGGTTAACTCGAGCTCAGAGGATTGATGGTACACTCGGGTAGTGTGTCGATCGAGCTTGAGTTGGAAGCCATGAACCCCGGTCCCTGATGGTTCCACCTTATCAACATTATGTACGGTTCTTGAACCATCTCCTCGGAACACCATAAGCACTAGGAGGAAGAAAGAAGTATGCGCTCCGTGTGTGCTTGGCACTAGAGCACGATAGATGCGTAACTATATGCGAGTACTAAGGGTTGTGCCCGAGACTAGTACAGAGTCGCATGTAGTAATCCCTAGCCATAAGTGAACTTCGCTGCACAGGTGCGATGCACCGGGATGTGCTGCGAGTTGACTAGTTGACTTTGCTAGAGGCACCCTCCGGTGGCCTCAGTTAATAGTACTTAACTAGTAGATATCACTTAAGTAATGACCGTTAGGCATCGCACGCTAGAAATGGTCAAAATGAGGCGTCAGGGCGTTTTGGTAAAAACCTCACTCTGTCGGACCTCACTGTTGGCCGACCCTAGTAGTGGGACACCTTGCTAGGGCCGGCCCTATGATGTAGGGATAAGAATCCCTCATCTATAGGGTCGGCCATATAGATAGGGATAGGGCGATAAAACGGATAAAGTCGAGCCCTAAAAAGTGGGAAAACGGATAAATACGTGGAGAGATAAAAGGGAGATAATGGAGAGATAATTGTGGGAGGTCTTTATCCCCTTGGATGCTTATCCAAGGGGGTAGGCCGGCCCTATAAAAGGGCCTATAGGGCGCCGGCCCTATGTGTGGAAAACCGAACCCCCCTCTCCTCATCTCTCTAGTTCTCTTCCGAATCCATCTCCCGTTTCCCGCTTGCTACTTCGTCTTCCTCGCGTGGAGTTCTGAAGAAGGAGAAGGGTCGTTCTTCGGAGGCACTCAGAGATCCGAGAGCGACGTTCCGTGCATCGTGTGAGATCGGGTGAACAAGAAGGCAACATCTCCATTCGTACCAACGACATCTTCGCGAACGATCTTCCGTCTCCATCGACAAAGAAGACAATTCTCCGCGGTTAAAAGATCCGTACGAAAGGTATGTGTAATCTAAGATGTAGATCTAGCGAGTATTATGATTTGCATGCATGCTAGTTAATCATCACGCTAGATTGCCGTTAGGGTTTTCGATTCACGTGCATACACATGCACACATATGTAGATTAGTTTCTGTGAAAGTTTAAATCGTGTAACGTGCACCATGAACGGTCTTTCGACCACAAAATCGTTTCCGCAGTGAGCCTCTACCGTGGATTAATTTCCAACACTCCCTCACCAGGGGGGATCCATTGAAAAGAGACAATGCTCTTTGTTTCCCTGATGACCTGCACATCAGGAGGATAGAGATTAGCACCTAAAAATTCATAGGTACGAGCACTACACACGTGTGCAACAGAGCTCGAAGCTTGTTTTCTTCCCTCAAAAACTTAATTGTTTCGATTTGTCCAGATTCTCCAGACTGCATTAACTAGGAGACTGCAGGATTGAACCTCCACTCGTCCCTTCAAGCATATATAATTTAACCAGCATCTTGCTCCATTTAGCAATAGAGGAGGGGGTGCATCGAACCAAAAGCGCCGCTCAGATATCCTTAACTCAAGGACAACGAAAGATCGCGTGATCCACATCCTCCTGATGTTGAGCACATCTGCTATATAAGGGGTCCAGATTTATATCATGTTTGATTAAAAGGTCTTTGGTAGGGATCCTGAATTTAAGCAACTTTCAAACAAACGCAAGGGCACGGGAGGGTGTCTTGCACATCCACAGAATACTCCATATGTTATTAGGGACCGCATTTGGCTCCGAGTTAAGAGAATCATCATTGCCATAATCAGTCTCATCTCCCGCACCCTCGACTTGAGAAAGAAAATTAGTCCCTGTTTGGATAGGATTCTAATTCTGGGATTCTAGGAGCCCGGAATCCTAAAATCCCAAAAAATGTCTCTGAAGCTCGGAGCATCGATTTTGGGCTCCAGAAAATTGATTCTCGGAAGTGCATTTTGATCTCTTCGCAGAAACACTTTTTAGGATCGGGTTGTATCTAAACAAACTCTTTATCTTGTTTAGGGATTCTGAGCTTTCAGAATCCGAGAATCCTGGAATCGGAGCGTATCCAAACAGACCCTTAAACACCACCTTCGCATTGTAGTCAGCTGTGCGATTAGGGCTTCAACAAGAAGACATAGCTACATTAGCATGAATAGAAATATCACATATCTTTATATGTAAGGTCAGCCCACCCCAAGAATCCACCACTTACCGAGGAGCCATACCCATCTTTGATTTGGCACCACTTCCCGAGGAGCCAATGCTATTCAACCTTTTTCCCGATTTGCGGACTAACGAAGCGTCCAATCACAGCTTCTATTTGCCTGCCGGGCATGGGTGCAACGGACGGCTGTGAACTGGACACGTACATACATTCCGTAAGACAAGTTAAGTCTGTAAAACTCTCTGGTTGAACATTATTTTTTTATTTCGTACACCACTCTTCTGATGTCATCCATCCCTTCCCATGAACCAAGAGTCAAGGGGTAAATGTATGTTAGGTCCCATGCAACAGATCGGTTCGATAAATAGGACGCTTGTAAGACCTCTTTAATCTAAGACCCAAAATTTATTTTATCCACTCTCCCATCTCTCTCAAGCTACCATGGCAATGACGGAGACATCACAAGCAACAAAGGTGGCGGTGACAGGCGGGCACGATGGCCTCCACCACTCTACCGTCTTGAACACCCACGACAACCTCGGCCTCCATCTCCTCCCTCCTGATGTCTCCTTCCTCCTCAATAACACGATTTGGATTAGGTTTAGGATTATGATTCATCCAATAGCATAGATCTTAGGGTTTATGATTCGTATAATTTAAAAATGAGTGGTATTGAAATAAAAATTTGAATCACAATGAGAGGTATATATTTTTGTCCTATAAACTGATCTTTGTAGGGGCCGTTCCCCAAATCACCCAATAATTAACTACTTAACTGTCATATTACAAGCGTAACCACACCCTCGCGTGTCCATCCATCACACACACGTGTGTGTGTGAGAGTGTGATTGTGTGTGTGTGAGAGAGAGCAAAGAGAGAGAGAGAGAGAGAGAGTGTGTGGGGGGGGGGGGGGGAGGCCACGTTCCTGTTGTATGCTTACATAGTTGCATTGCTGGCATGTACCCAGAATCCATAACTGGTGGGTCTTCTACACTTGAAAGGTTGGAAATCTTCTGCTACTTGAAAGGGGGAAATATTGGCTACTGAAGCTGACACGCTTAGGTTTAAATTTCCTGAAACCACCCCTTCAAAGACTTACCTCAGCTTACAAGCATAGCCATATAATCCCACGTGTGCATCACACATCACCTCAGGCACAGAGCTAGAGCTAGAGCTAGAGCTAGAGCTAGAGAGAGAGAGAGAGAGAGAGAGAGAGAGAGAGAGAGAGAGAGAGAGAGAGAGAGAGAGAGTTGTTGTTTACTCTGATGGTCGTACTAATTTACAATGAAGTGGTAAATAAATTGGAGGTTTAGGCGAAATTAATTATGGGTAATGAACAAATAATTATCAAGACCCGTTTCCCTGATCATCTTCGTCAATCTCAAAGGTACAGGTGGAGGTAGATGAGGAGGAGAAGGAGGAGTGAGAGAAGGGGGAAGGAGAAGAGGCCAGGCCGAGAAGCAAATCCATGAAGGCCCCGACGATGAGCCCATGCACCCTCTTCCCGTTGGCTCGCAGGTACCACCCCAGCATCTCCTCCAGCCGCCCCCAGTCCCTCACCCCGTGGGCCGCCACCACCTCCTCCATCGACGCCCTGAAGTCCCGGTACGGGTCCGCCGACTCCATCACCACCGCGACGCTCCCCGAGAACGGCGCCTTCGCCGCCGCCTCCACGATCGAGCTCGACCCGCCCCCGGGCTCGAAGAAGAGCCTGTCCGACCTCAGCCCGCGCAGGACCGCCTCCGCCGACTCCTCCAAAGCCGTCGAGAAGCTCTCCGGCTCGGTGGGCTCCGAGTCCTGTGCACGCGCGCCCTCGCCGCTGGCTCGGAAGGAGTGGGTCTTTGGGTTGTTACATGAAGGCCAAGGCCATGGAGAAGGGGGGCAGAGCTTGGAGTAGCCCCTGGTCCGAAAGAGAAGAGACGTGAGCCCTAGCTTCCTCCCCATTTGGTGCAGTGGCCGGGGGGTGAAAGAGAGAGGAGGTGCGAGGGTGAGGGGGGAGCGGAGGGTGGGGTCAATAAATACTGAGGGCAATCAATGGGTGGTACTCAGTACTACGCCATTGATTGAATATAAATGGTTGGAAGAGGAAAGGGGGGGTGATCAGTGATGTGGTGGCTTTGAAAGTTCTTTTCATAGTTTTGTCTGCAGCGGCAGATGGGAAGCCAAGAGCATGCAAGATGCAACTCCATCGATTTTTGTCACGTTTTGAGGGCCTTCCATTTCAATTCATGCATCACAAATTCAGGTGGATAACCTTCACTAGCTTTTGTGGGGGTGTGTGACTAGTGCTTTCTTTGTTTGGGGGAAGTTTTGATTGAGGGGTACTTTAGTCTAACCACCACCACCACCCCCAAAATAAAACAAAAAACAAAAAACAAAAAGAGGTAACTTGGTTAAGATCTTTGAAAAAAGATAGATAGGTTTGGTGCAAAGGATGGGCAGAAGAGCATAAGGTCCCTGATTAACAGATCTGTTCGGGGTAAAGGATTACAGTTTACATCGAATCCCCAAAACCCTATCACCTCTCTCTCTCTCTCTCTCTCTCTCTCTCTCTCTCTCTCTCTCTCTCTCTCTCTCTCTCTCTCTCTCTCTCTCTCAGTTGGTGCGACCAACGAAGGAAGAAACAGGTGGCAGCGACAGTGGTAGCGGGCACAAGCAATCAAGGAACGGTGGCGGCAATGAGCACTAGTAGCGACGCAAGTTTCAGCTGCTAGCCGGCAGACGTAGTGGTCACTACAAAAAAGACATTTATTGCTAACCGTAATATTATATTCCGTCGGTATAAGCACTATTAATACCGCCTGATTTATATCTAGCCGTCGGTTTAAAATATTTAATTTTTTGAATATTTTTTGGATATTTAATACCGACGGGTCGTTGTTATTCGTCGGTATAAATAATTTACCGAAGATAATATTACTTATCGTCGGTAACATATGATATTACCGACGGACAATCAGGTTTTCATCGATATTATTTTTTAAAATTTATTAATTATCTTTATTTATTTACCGACGGATAATAGTTCACTCATCCATTTTAATTATTGATTTAAACCAACGGATACTATGTCACCCGTCGCTAAAACTATATTATACCGACGGCTATTAATATTTTCATCAGGATAAAGAGTAAAATTATATTTATGGATCTCGACCCCCCCCTATTGGTTCCATATCGATTTCTGCTCCGTCGGCCTCTCGCCTCGATCCGGCCTCCGTCGCCTGCGACCACCTCTCCGATGAGTCCCTGTTGTCTCCTCCTCCTCCTCCCTTTCTCCCCCTCTGATTTGCCCCGCCCCCTGCAGCTCCTTTTGTGCCCTAGTTGCCGGTGCAGCAACTGCCGGGGAGAACCAGAGGGGGAGGAAGTTAGAGAGGAGTCCAGGAGAAGGAGAGAACACCATAATTCGCTATAGCTAAGGTCCCTACAAGTAGACATTCGTCTCCAAAAAGAGTATGCATTTTTTTTTTTTCAGAAAGTGAATATATTTGTCGGGAGGGACTTGAGCTATATTTTGAAATTAACGTGTCCTGCAAGTAAAAGTCATCTCTCAAAATGGACTTATTTCAAACTTCCATATATGACAAATTAGGTATAGGTCCTTAACTATTTTACAATATTAGTCCCAGGACATCATAATTTGCTATATTAGCTAAGGTCTCTACAAATATACATTCGTCTTCAGAAAGAGTATATATTTGTCTTACGAAAATGTATACATTCATTTTAGAAAGAATATACATTCCTCTTTAGAAAGTGTATATATTCGTAGGGAGGGACTTGAGCTATATTTTGAAATTAGCGTGTCCTACAACTAAAAGTCATCTCTCAAAAAGGAGGGACTTGAGCTATATTCGTAGGGAGGGACTTGAACAAAAAGTCATAGCTCAAAAAGGATTTATGTCAAACTTCCTGAAATTTATTTTCTTAATGCGTCAATATTCAGAGATTTCTTAAAAAATTTGGAGACCTTTGTTTCTATGATTAAGATTAGATTTTAGGGTTAGTTAGGTTTAAGGTTAGGATTAGGATTAGGTTTTAGGATAGGGTTTAACCCAAAACCTAACCATTAGGGTTTAGGTTAGGTTTAAGGTTTAGGTTAGGATTAGAGTTAGGGTTAAGTTTAGTGTTTAGATTTAGGTTTAGGGTTTAGGTTTAGGGTTTAATTAGGTTAGGGTTTAGATTAATTTTAGGGCTTGGGTTAGGATTAGGGTTTGGGTTAGGTTTAGGGTTTAAGTTTAGGGGTTTAGGTTAGGATTAAGATTAGGTTTAGGTTAGGGTTAGGTGAATATTCGAAGATTTTTTGAGAAATTTGGAGACCTTTGTGACTGGTTAGGGTTAGATTTAGTTTTAGGTTTATTCTTACCATCTCAATCTCTAATTTTCTATGAGTGGACTTACCACAAAATCTCTAATTCTTCTCTAAAAGGCTTGAGAACCGGCACGGACACTTTGCTCAGAGCCAAAGTAACTTGTCGAATCTGACGATATATCAATCGGAGTCTAGATTTGTAAATTAGACAAAAACTTATGATTTTTAAATGCTTAGATTCAAAATTTGCCTATCAGAAAACGAAATATTAAAATAACTACTAAAAGTTTTGAAACCTGGCATGAGTATCTCGCTCGGAGCTAAGTAACTGATCGAAACTGACGACACATTGATCAAAATCTCAGTTTGTATATTAGATGATCAAAAAATTTATGTTTTTTGAACACATAGACTCAAAGTTCACCTATTGGAGAGCAAAATCTTAAAATAGCTAGTAAAAGGCTTAAAAATAGCACGTGTATCTTGCTCGGGGCCAAAGTAACTTTTCGAATCCGATGGTACATCGATCGGATTTCTGATTTGTAAATTAGACAAAAATATATGATTTTCGAACACTTAGATTCAAAATTTACCCATCAGAAGGTGAAATCTTAAAATAGCTACCAAAAGACTTAAAACCTGACATAGGCATCTTATTGAGGGCCAAAGCAACTCATCAGAATCAATGCACACCGATCGGACTCATGGTTTGTAGATTAGATGATCGAAAAACTTGTGATTTTTGAACACAGATTCAAATTTCACTTATTGAAGGGTGAAATCTTAAAATATCTAGTAAAAGGCTTGAAAATCAGCACATGCATCTTGTTTAGGGCCAAAGTAACTTTTTGATTCCGATGGTACACCGATTGGAGTCCTGATTTATAAATTAGATGAAAACTTATGATTTTTGAATGCTTATATTCAAAATTTGCCCATCAAATGGTGAAATCTCAAAATAGCTACTAAAAGTCATTAAACCTGGCATAAGCATCTTGCTCGAGGCCATAGTAATTTATCAAAACCTACGACACACCGATCGGATTTCTGGTTTGTAAATTAGATAAAAAATTATAATATTTTAATACTTAGACTCAAAATTTGTCCATCGGAGGGCCTAATCGTAATATAACCACTAAAAGGTTCAAAAACTGGCATGAGCACCTTGCTCGGGGTCAAAGTAACTTGTTGAATCTGACAGCATACCGATCAGAGTCCCGATTTAAAAATAGGATGTAAACTTAATTTCTTAACACATAAAATAGGGCATTAAACTGATCCAATATATATATCATTCGATTCGAAATACAAAAAATCTATTCGATTCAATATAAATTGATCCGATCCTATCAAAGTTGATTTGATCCAATACTAGGAGTGGCAATGGAGTTTGATAACCAAACCCGAAACATGGCTGGTATGGATATGAACGCTCCTTAATATCCATACTCGAAACCCGAAGCCTGATCAAAATCCAATTACCCTCTAACTTGTTCTAATTATACTCATTGATCTTTTTAATAATTTTTTATATTAATTACGGATGTTAAAAATATTTTTTATAATAAATATATTTTTTTAATATAGGAGGGGTAGCATTAAGGCAGTAGCAGCAGTAACAGTGTTCATGCCAGGGTCACATATTTTGTTTTTGTAAAAAAATTTATAATATTTTTTTAATAAAATATTATAATGTGAATGCATATATAATGGTGGGTGATACTTATGTATTTGCGGTTATGTATGTAGTTGTGGTTCTGTACTTATGATTGTGTAGTTATGTAAATAGTTATGTATTATGGCATAAAAAGATATATAAAATAACAAAAATTAAATATAAAATATAGCAAATTTGTTTTTAAAAAGAAAACTATTTTACCGATAGACTTTAGTAACACCGTCGGTATAAATAATTTTATTAGCTTATAGTAAAATTTATATTACCGACATCTCTAAATACCGTCGGCTTTAATTAGCTTTATGCCGATAGAAATAGTATTTATTATTGTCGACACCATTTTTACCGACGAATATATTTACTTACTGACGGATATTTTTACCGTCGGAAAACATATATAGTGACGAAATGTTTTTTTTACCTACGAATATATTCTGTCAGAAAAAAAATATTATTCTTGTAGTGGGTTTGGTACGGATTAGGTTTAGGTTTTGGATTAGGTGTAGGGTTCATCCCATGGCCTATAGATCTTAAGGTTTAGAATTCGTTTTAGTTTAAAAAGGAGTGGCATGAAATGAAAATTCAAATAGCAATAAGGGGTATTTTCATCCTGACAATTGTTAGGCTAGTTGATTAGTTGTTCCCCCCCCCCCCCCCCTAAATAATAATAATATGAAATACAAATTGGGGCTTGTGTGGGGAGAGGGGAAGAAGATGGGGTGTGTTCGTCATTAGGGTGGGGAGAGGAATTCATGGGGTGGTAGTAAAATTGCCCAAGTTAAATTTTGGATACTATTTTTGCTCCGGATTTTTGGATTATTGGATCCCAAAAGCCCAAAAACACACGGAGAGTGGTGAGAGCCTATCGAGGCACACCAAAATCAGAAATTTGGAGATCCCAATTTGGACTTTTTAAGACGCTTTTTTAGAACTCGTTTTTGAAACTTCAGACTTATGAGCCATTGAATCTGTTTTTTCGGAGAGTCCAAACAAACCAATCACAACCCACAGACTCTCCCCTCTCTAGGGTTTGCCTTGCGGTTTCTCATCTCTCTCAATCTGGCCTCGTGAATTGAGCTGCACTTCAGATAACAGCGGGTTTTCGACTGCTAGCCTGCTTCAGATCTTCTGAATGTTCGAGTTGTTGTGGTCTGAAACTTGTTAAAATTCCGATTAGACATATGATAAATTGAACAAATTGAGTCTAATATATATTACCTTCTTGGTTACATGTTATGACATATGTTATGTATTACAGAGCTAGTAGCCTTGGTAACTCAGTAGACCATCAGATTGTACGATGGGCTTCATGCTTAGGAGACCCGATGGATCGGTTCTCAACCGGTTTCAGATCTTGCGAACACCGACGATCATGTACCCTCCCTCCTCCTCCTCCTCCTCCTCCTCCTCTCTCTCTCTCTCTCTCTCTCTCTCTCTCTCTCTCTCTATATATATATATATATATATATATATATATATATATATATATATATATATATATATATATATATATATATATATATATATATATATATATATATATATATATATATATATATATAGGTCAGGTTCAATGGACACTGTTTTCGCATTTAATTTTTTATACCGATTTTTAAATCATTAGATAGAGGTTTCATATGTTCTTAATTTTTTGTGAGCATAATCACCTTGTCTTAGATAGCACATCCACAAAAAATCAGTACATTCTAAAGCCTATAAGTACATCAAAACTAAAAAGATTTATCGACCGTCTATTTTAATCGTTAATTTGAAAAGTACATTTAATAAGTCTAGAGACTTTAGAATGTGCTGATTTTTTGTGGATGTGTTATCTAAGCCAAGGTGATTATGCTCATAAAAAATCAACAACTTATGAAACCTCTATCTAATGATTTGAAAATCAGTATAAAAAATTGAATGCAAAAACAGTGTCCATTGAACCTGATCCTCTCTCTCTCTCTCTCTCTCTCTCTATATATATATATATATATATATATATATATATATATATATATATATATATATATATATATATAAAATTAGGATTCTTGTATGGCATGATCCGATCCAGTTCATTGATTATATTTGGGGATTTCATTTTGGGTATAGTGATTAATTTATCATCAAGCTGTGTTTTTCAATTTTGATTTTTTCAATGTCCAAATGATGATTAATTTTTCCAGATTGTATGTTGCGATCTGATCGATCATCAATTTTGCGCATGTATGTCCAAATGATGTCTTTTACAAATGATAATATTATTTTATTCATATTTACTTTGTTAAGTAGTTAAAGATATTAGTTTTTAAAATATATAACCATTATGGGGCATTTGTTTGGGTATATCTTTGGGAAGAAATGCAGCCGAAGGGTCAAGGAAGTAAGTAGGTCAAGTTTGCCAAGCCAATGAAGCATGTCATGTCAGCCAAGCTTAGATCATGATTATTTTTAAAAACTGATGAGCTAGTTCTATTATCTTTGTACTTTCTAGTTCTTCTTTTGAAGTAAAGTTAGTGTTATTTTTAAAAACCTACTGTGATGACTTTTTTGGATCGTGATTATCAATGTACGCATATTTTCAAGCTTATAATTTCTTATTAGTAACAGTGTTTTGAGAAAAAAAAAAAATATGAATGCCAACTCTCATATCCTCTGGTGGGTAACAATTGATCAATTGTTGATACGTACAACTACTGCTCAATGGGGTTTTACAAACAAAAACAAAAAAAAGTTTTAAACAGACATTGTCAAACGAGTTTATGGTTTTATGATTAGTTTCAAAAATCTCAAAAACAGATAGATTTTGACAAACAAACTTTCAGATTTCGGGCTCTTTTAAGGGCAGGATTTTGAGAGATCAATGTCCCAAGATCTATTTCTAGGATTCTGGGAGCTCAAAAATCCAAAATTAGAATCCTATCCAAACATCGCCAAACATACTTAGATTAATAGGAAAATACTATTCAACCAAAAAAATTTACAAATCTCTTTACATAGATCCATAGATCCATTGCACCTAGGCATGTATGGGTGGGACTCTTGCCAGTATATGAGCTCTTGGGTTCAAAGAGTAATGCGTCTTTTAAGGGAGAGCAACGTCGATGGGTGGGGAAGTCTTACCGTATAGCAACATGGGGAGGCCTATCACGACACACCACATTGAGCTGTTGAGCAGCAGTGTTTTAAAAACCGAACCAGATCGGGCGGCTCAGCCGGCTTGGATTGGAACTGGAACATGTTTCGGTTCGGTCTTTGAATAAACCGATTTGTATGTTAACCTAGGAATGAAACCTTGCCATTGAAAAATTTAAAAAAACATATTTTCATGCTGTTTAAACGGTTGAACCACCGTTTGAACCGAACCGGATGCCTTTTCAGTTCGCCTTACGGGCTGGTTTTGAAAACACTATTGTCCAGTGATAGGTTTCTCCATGTCGTTATGCAATAGGGCTACTCCATCAATTTTGTTTTCTAGGGGAAAATTTTCAGCACATTCTGCGTACGCTACAACTGCATCCCAGAGTCAATCAGCACGCTCTGAGTGCTGGGGGCCACTGCCCTCATGTGCTGGGCCCTGACCATATCTTTTGAATCGTAGTGGGCCCCACGATTATAGCGTATGCAGGATGTGCTGGAAATTTTCCCGTTTTCAAGAGCATATTCAATCAAGCTTCCAATCAGCAGTTGGATTGGAGAATCCATGTCAGCCTGCAAAGAAAAAGTCTTTAAAACTTTTTGCTTGATTAGCATTGCTCAAATTAGTTAGTAAGATGCTTTGTATTAGAGCAATAAGTACATGGACTAGGGGTGTCAACGGGTCGTGTCGTGTCTAGTTTCGGGTCATGTCCAAAACCTCTAGACTCGGACTTGACCCGTTTAACTAATCATGTCTAGATCCTAAACCCGTACCCAACCCGTTAATAAATGGGTAGACCCAATAAGACCCGTTTACCACACGGGTCTATTCAGTTGACACGATCCAACCCAATCCGACTTGACCCGATAGACCTGCTGGTACTATATATTACATTATCGGATTGCGGGTAGACCGGACCCGACACGACCCGTTGAATTTTAAACAGGTCTTCCCGGGTCTACCGTGTCCAGACCCTAAACCCGGTTTACGACCAGGACCCGTTTAACCTAGACCCGCTAACTTCGTGTCGGGTCTTCCGTGTCTGGTCCAAAATTGCCAGCCCTAACATGGACACACTGTTCATTAGTTAACCGAGTTGAAATTGTATAACTAACAAGATAGGTCTTCCTACATGCCAATTTGGATTTAAGATTTTTTTACGCATATCTCCCTCTCTTTCAAAGTTGTCTTGGACACATATCCAATATTTTCTGAACTTAGAGAGTTGACTTGGAGATAAAACCAGTCGTCGAAGAATCCTTATCAATCTCCCCTATAATCGATCAAATCTTGAATGGATACGCCATGGATGATGACGATGATATAGTCGGCAGCATTTTTAGACACATTAAAGTTTTTGCATTATACACTTGGTATCTTTATTTTCTTGCAGAGGTAAAATTCACACTCGATATTTTTTAGAACATTACTTGGTGGCTATCTTGTGTTCAGGTAGACCTAGCAGAGAGGGGGGTGCTGTATATCGATCGGTGAAGGGGAATAGAGCTTACAATACAGTAAACATAAAAAAATTTGATAAAGGAGGGTGATTCAGTCCTTCATGCGGTAAAACGCTTCAATTTTTAAATTATTTTTTATATTTTGCGCTCCACGTAATTCCCTTCACCAATCTCTGCACGCCATCATCGCTGTGTGTGGAGTCTACCGGCACACAGGCACACAGGGTAGCCGCCAAGGATTGTTCGTATATTTATATGGAGACCTTAGCATAAAAGTTGAAGTATAACACAACCATTTGAAAATTTAAATTTTAGAAATAAGTTAATCATAAACTTGTTACCTTCCAATATAAAAAGATTGGTATTTAGGTATCCATTTCTTGTTACTTTACTTAAACATGGCATAAAGAAGAAATCTGATGAGAAAGAGAACCGTAAGACTTGGGAGAAATATATGGATCACTACTTCAAGAATAAAATATTTGAGGTATTAAAGTTTGGATCTTTACTCTACTCCTCATTTGTAATTTTTTCCATGCGGCTGAGATGGCTGTAAAAAAATTTCAACGAGGAGATCGGATCAAACCGAATGAGATCTGACATGAAGATCGGATCTACCAATAGAGGAATTAAAGAGATGTATCTCCGGCTACAATACGCCGGGTGATGAACCGCAGATAGATGATTCATTGAAGCGATGCATATCCCACGTAGTCAAACTCCTCGTGTCTGTCCTCCTCACGCTGAAGCTCTAGCCTTATACGAGATCGGAAGAGAAGGGAGGAAAAGGAGAGGAATTTCTGGTTTAGTTCTTGACCGTCAAGAGGTGCCTAATAAATACGAGGTATCTTATTTATAACTAAATCAGGGCATCATCCCAAAATCCTAATAACCGGGACCAGTCCAGCCATCCATAGGACTGATCTAAGGGTTGTGACTCGTCACCTAACTACTTCATTATAGTTACGACTTGAGTTAAGATCCATTAGATTTTAAGCCCAAAGACCGAAGTGGATTCGTACTGAACCAGCCTCATGCTGCACAAGCGGCTAACCCAACAATCGCATCCCAGTGGTTAAGCACCTGCTCCTGATTGTGCAGGCCCTATAACCGAATCCTGTGGGCTCCCCTCTTTTTTGTGTGGTGGATATCTTTCATCATTTGTTGCATGATTATCACTCATCTTTCTGGCAGGTTTATCCGTACTTGTGTGTGTGATAATACTATATACAAAGATTCAAACATTGATCTATCTTGTGCTCTAAGTATTAACACGACGATGTACTAATCTTGAGGTCCCTCCAAAGTCACTCCAAAGTCACTGTGTTCTTGGAGTGATAGCTCAAGTCCAAATCTTGGGAGGGATGTGTCACATCCTCTGTTCCCTAGAAAGATACTTCGTGGGGAGTAGAAAGAAAAAAATGGCTATCCTCTGAAGTGGGCAATAGTGCGTGTGTTGGAGCCTTGGACAGATGGGCATCATCACAACAGTAGACTTCCAACATGCCACGTGGACCAATGCCTATGCAGCATAGGGCCCAAGAATGGGCTAGACCTGACCCTTAGCACCAGTTCACATTGTGTTGGTGCCAAGTTCATGATAGGTCAGGGATTAATTGATGATTAACATCTGACAAAACAAATCTCGAACGCACAGGACAACAAAATATCACGAGTAACGTTAGGTTCTTGACTTTCTTCAGAAACCATAAAATGCTTTCACCTGCAGTCCTCCCATCTCCTTAGAGCGCGAGTAGTGATGGTGGTCTCCGCCCGGAGCAGCAGATGTGGCGACAACGGGCACGATCTCGAGTTGCAGATGTGGTTTCGAGCAGCGGAGACGAGAAGGAACAGGGGACGGAGGGGTTCGATTAGGTTAGGTTTGGTGAGGTTTAGGATTCCTTGGTCTAGATCGAGTTCATCCCATGGCAGATGGATCTTAGATTTAGGTTTGGTTCGACGGCGGCGAGCAGCTCTGACGAAGGGGAGCAACGGAGGCGAGAAGATCAGACAGTGAATGTTCATTTATGTTCAGACGTTTTAGATGACATTCACATAAAAATTTAAAATAGTGAGAATGCTTTCCCCTAGCATCGTATAACTAAGCGGGGATAACGACATAGTTCTCAAATTTGTGCTTCGATAAAATTTGTGCCAGCACATATTACGTTATTAGAGCATCTCCAACCGACTCGCTATAGTAAGGAACTCTCAAGTGCTTCATCAGTATGATATTTCGCTACGATTGTTCTGAACAGGTGAGAGCATCGCCGTATCAAGTGGTGCCCAGTGAATAATCATTTTCGATTCCAACAAATGGTTGTTTTGCCGATCCCAACAATAAAAGATACGATCATTCGGTTAAAAAAATATTTTTTTTTTAAGAAATAGGGAGTGGCTCTAGAAGTCCCTTGGGATACTTTAGGGATAGAGAGCACATGCTTCAACCACAGTGATGGGGACAAATGATACCTTGATAGAAACTCTGCTCCCTAATATTAGTTTTAGAGCACTACTGTTTGAACATGCATGGGGCATACTGCGTATGTGGAGGCATCGTCCCACCAAGCGCTAACCGATGCCCCCCGTGTCTGCAGTATGTCCCTTTATATGTTCAAATAATTTTTATCAATGGTGGGTCTATATACAATCCTCAAAAGACAAAACACAACATTAATTTAGATTTGGAAAAATCTCCAACATGTCCCCGTAACCGTCCAAAGACAACACCACACCCATTGCTGTCCTTTTTCCGTTATGTGCTGGACGTCATCGTCGGCAACCCACAACTATGTCCTCCTCCCCCCTCCTCCTCCCTCCCTTTCCCTTCCCTTTTTCCTCCTCATCCTCGAGATCGCAACACTTGACCACTCCAGACCAAATGCACGAAAGTTGTATTTGGCCCAAAAGGTAGAATGCATCTACTAGGACAGGGAGGAGGAAGAAAAAGGAAAAGAGTAGGAGGTGGAAGAAGGGGAGGACGAAGAAGGAGGACGGAGACTAGGAGGAAGTAGAAGGGAATGAGGTGGAAAAATGAAAGAGGAGGAGACCACGGGCGGTGGCGGTCGCAGGGGCACAACAAAGAAAAAAGGTGGGGTGCTGTTCAGATAGGGGTTGCCTTTGGCAAAAGGGGAGGTTGCCATTAGATGTGAGTTGCCAAAGATAAAACGTGAGATGCATATAGACCCATCATTTTTCAGTAACCATTAACTTAATCTTTGTGCTGTATCCAATGAGGGCAAGTTATGAAGTGACGTACCAACCAGAGGAGGTTGTGGGTTCAATTCCTCCCCCCCCTCTCATTTTACCCAGGAGTGTGTAGGATAACTTCGGAGTGGGTTGGTAAGCATTTTTGGAGGGATTAGTCCAAGCCTGAAGTGGGTCCATTGACCGAAAGATTTTGGGATATCCAACGATGTAAAATAAAAATAAAAAAATGAAGTGATATGAATTGTGATGGTGCTCGAAAATTAGCGCCAGCACGCCATCAAAATATAAGAGGTCCTTTGCGATCAACTCGCACCGAGGTTGCCCATGATCAGTTCGCATCCAAGGTCGAACGCGATCAACTCGCATGCAAGGTCGTATGTGATCAGCTCGCACACGAGGTGTCGCCTTGTGTTGGAAGCTCAAAGAACACTTCAGAAGATTCAACACCTGATCACCTACACCTCGGATACCGAGATCGTCCGCAATCAGCTTGCACTCATGGTCGCCCGCGATCAGCTCGCACGTGAGGTGTCGCCTTGTGTTTGAAGCTCAAAGAACACATCAGAAGATTTAGCACTTGATGTAGAGGAAACTCGAATCTCTCACATCGCCCGCAATGAGTTCGCCTACTAGGGAGATCACCCCCTTTTGTTGGTAGGTATCCTATACCAAATGGTGACTCCCGTATATTGTCCGCAGGCAGCTCATCGATCGTACGTCGCTAGCAGATAGCTCGCCGATCACACGTCGCCTGTAGCCACTCTCCCACGTCATCGAAGCTAACTTGTCTGTGGGAAAGATCGCTCCCTTTCTTGTCGGTAGATGTCCCATACTGCAAGGCGCCATTGGATTGACAAATGTCCTTGTCTTGGAGGAACTATGTGGACGACGGTAGGTCAAGTTCGCTCTATGCACACCTAATTCATTCCAAGTGAAACTGACTCTCGATCTAGATCCTTCCGGGGCACCACTTGGAGAGGAAAAGATCGATGCATTCACCCCCATTCCCCCCACCCCCCTACGATCCTGGAAAGCCAGCTGGCTAGCAAGATGACACAATGCAATTAATGGCCCACGTGCGAGCACAAGGGTGCACAAAGAGATAGGCGGGCTGGCACGTGTCGATCTGCAGTGGATGGGGACATGCTATAAAGGTACGACCCAGGGTCCAAAGTACAGGTTCGATTTCCAAAAACTGGAACTACCTTCTTATCATTCGATCTCCCCTTTTGAGAACTCGGCTGACTTGATCATCAGAGGGTTTGCGCTCCGAGAGGAGCCAACCGTGAACTCCTTTGTTTTGCAGGTTGCGGGAGACATCTGTGGACGCGGAAAAAAGCGCGGGTCGTCTTTATTGCGAATCACACGAGATTACAATTGTGGCCGGGACCCGGGTGGCTCGGGTGTAGCGAGTCCGGGTTGCGGCGAGTTTTGATCAGGGGATTGTGGGAAAGATCTTCTGGGGGATCCCTTTGATCCGCGTCTCCACGTGGTGTTCGTGCGAGAGCTCTGAAGGGGCTGCCCAGGACAGGGGTTTTACATGGAGAGGGTTTTGGAGAGGCTAAGGAATGTCCACCGTTGCTTTGTCCCTTCCGTGCTTCGCGCTTTCTCGGCTATGGGGTTTTCGGCTTCGTTCCTCGGTCTTCGCGTCTTCCTCGTTCCTTGCTTGACCTCGGTGTCCTTGATCGTCGGTTCGCGGCGTCGATCGAGCTTTTGGCGTTAGCTTTGGCTTTGGTTTTTTGGCTTTGGCTTTGCTCCGGCGTGGCTCTGGCTTTTGCTTTGCTTCGGCGCTTGCACTTGGACGTAGCTGGGAGAGACTTGCGATGCTTTCGTTCTTCCGGACTTCGCGTCGTATCGGCTAGAACGTGCGGTGCTTTTGCTCGTGGCCGGCGTAGTCGCTTGGCTTTGGCACTTGCGTTGCTTTGGCGCGGGCTTTACTGGGGCTTTGCTTTGGCTTCTTGCGTTGGCTTTAGCTTTGGCGTCAACTCGATCTTCTTCTTCGAACGACGTGGGCTACTTCTCCGGTGCTTCGACGGTTTACGTATCGACTGGACTTCTCTTCTTCTCCGGGCTTCTTTGGCGTGATCGGAGTCGAAGAATGCTTTCGAAGATGGTGGGGGTAGCACCGATCTCCGTGCGACGGTTGTGGCGTCGGCTTTTGTTGATGAAGACGACGAAGCGTCGACTTTTGTTGATGAAGACGACGGGGGTAGCGACGCTTCAGACGATCTGCTCCAGGCTTTCTTCTTCGTGGATGGGGCAGGCGTTAGTCGAAGACGACGGGGTGATGACGCTTCGCTTCTCTCCTCCGGACTTTGGGGCTTGATCGGGATCGAGGATTTGTTGGAGCCGACGGGGTAGTGCCGCTCCTCTTCTTCTCCGGGCTTTTGGGCTTGATCGGAGTCGAAGCTTGTTGGAGACGACGGGGTAGTGCCGCTCCTCTTCTTCTCCGGGCTTTTGGGCTTGATCGGAGTCGAAGCTTGTTGGAGACGACGGGGTAGTGCCGCTCCTCTTCTTCTCCGGGCTTTTGGGCTTGATCGGAGTCGAAGCTTGTTGGAGACGACGGGGTAGTGCCGCTCCTCTTCTTCTCCGGCCTTTGCTTCTGGCGTCTTCGGAGTCGAAGGGTTCTTCTTCTCCGAGCTTTCTTCTTCGTGCACGGAGTCGAAGGGATGATCTTCGTGTGCAAGGGTCTTCACGTTGATGAGGACTTTCAGTAAGCCGATCCCTCGGGACAGGCTTGACTGTGCCTCGTGAAGCCTTGGGTCGATGAAGAAGCGTCTCCTCTTCTGCAGAGCTCTGGCGTTTCGTCTTCAATTTTCCGACCATTTTTTCCTTCCCCCACCCCCTCTATTTATAGGCAAAGAGGTGGGGAGAGAGATATGGGAACTTTTTAATTTTAAATCCCTTTTGTATCTCTCTTATAATTACCCGGATTTTATTCATCCATTGATGAGGGGAATAACATTTAGTTGTTTTCCTTTTCTGGCGGGTGCAATTATGGCTGGATTTTGCGCACGAAATCGATGGCGATCGGGCGCTTCGTCTTGTGCGTCGGATCGAGGGATCGGCGCAGATCCGCGTGTGTGCAGACGTCATACGCTACCTCCCCCCGCGCATGGTGATATTTCTTTCCTTTTCTTTCTTTTCTTTCCTTTTCTTTTCTTTCCTTTTCTTTTCTTTCCCTTCTTTTCTTTCCTTTTTCTTTTCTTTCTTTTCTTTTCTTTCCTTTTCTTCCCTTTCCTTGCAGGGCCGGCTGGTCCCCCATGGGGTTCGGGTCCTACTAGGGCCGGCCCCCATGTGGCTCGGGTCATAGTAGGGGCCGGCCCCATGGGGTTTGGACCCTAGTAGGGGCCGGCCCCCCTTGGCGCATGGGGTCCGCTCCTCTTTGCCAGGTGCGAGTCGGGTCTGCGTGTCGGGTTTGCATCCGCGTCGGCACACGTAAGTCGGGTTCGGGTCCGACGAAATTCGTGTGTCTACAAATGCCCCCTCAAGGACGAGTGCGTCGGTGAGAGCGTGTCGGGTTTGGACATGTAGGAATCGTAGAGCGCTTGTCCTTGATTCCTTTTGTGGGCAGGGTCGGGAGTCTATTTAAGGACCCCTACCTCCTCCATCCGTCATTGTGTTTCTTTGCGAAGGTTCCGCCGGCTTCTGGAGACCGCTGTCGGAAGAGTGCTGCCTGGGTTTGCACGCGACTTGCTCCATCTTCCCGGTGTCGCCTCTTTCGTCGGCCTTGTGCTTCCGCGCGAAGGTTCTACCGGCTTCTGAAGACCGTCGTCGGAAGTGAGCTGCCTGGGGTTGCACGAGACTTGCTCCGTCTTCCCGGTGTCGCCTCTTTCGTCGGCAGCGATGGTGCGCGATTTTGCGGTTGTTGCGAAGACGGGCTCGAAGCGGCGATGCGGCGAGGACCGAGGCGAGGAGGATGGAGGAGCGCGGCTGAGGTGCGAGTCGCCTTCGCCGCCTCTCTCTTCCTCCTTCTTCTTCTTCTTTTCTTTTCTTTTTCTTTTCCTTTCTTTTCTTTCTTTTTCTTTTTCCTTTTTCTTCTTCTTTTCTTTTCTTTTTCTTTTTCTTTTTTTTTTTTTATTTCTTCTTCTTCTTCGGTCTCGAGCTGCATGGGCAGCAGTGGCAGCAGCGCCGGTGCGGGGCGCGGCGGGGCTGCGCATGGCCAGCACGGGGCCGGAGGCGGCGCGGGCGGCGCGGTGCTGCGCGCGAACGGAGGCGGCGCGGGCGGTGCTGGGCCGGAGGTCGCGGCGGCCGGGTCGGGGGGCGCGCGTGCGGGCGGCGGTGCGGTGGCGCGCAGGCGGCGGCGGCCGGGTCGGGCTTGGCCCCGAACGGGTCGGTGAAGGGGCGGCGGCGGCCCCGAGTTGGACGCCCCCCCCTTCCCCGGTTGTATCGGCGACGGGGTCGGGGTTGGCCCCGACCGGAACGGAGGAGGGGGGCGATGTGGTCCCCCCCCCTTCTTTGGCTGTTGGTCATTGATTGGGGGAGAGGGGCCCGTGGGCCCCCACTCGTTGACTTTTTTTTTTTTTTTTTTTGAACTTCGAAGGTGCCGATGATAACAGTGTCGGCTCGTGGCGCACGGGTCGCGACACGGGTGCGGGCTGGCTGGAGAGTGATCTTGAATCGGGCAATCCTCTTGACAGGGGTGCAGGCCCCCTAGGTTTTTTTTTTTTTTTTCGTGTACGCACTTGTCTTGACTTGCCTCCTTTCACGGTCCTCCAAGGCTCGCGTCTTCGAGAGTTTGACTTCCTCGGGCTGGATAGACGAGGACTTCTTCGACGGGAGGAGATGCCTTTGCTTTCCTTACACTCGTGTGCGCCGTCACCGCAGCTCAAGGCGGGAAGACCTTCTGTCGTTGCTCCGTGTCTTTGTGCACGAGCGCATCACGGAAGATGGAGTCGCGGATGCGACTTGTGGGATGCCGAAATTAAGCGAGAAGATTCATACTGACGAAGGGATCTCCATGAAACTTCTGCGGCCGAGTTTGAGTCTTCCGTTCCACCATTGTGATGAAGATTTCGTGCCTACGCCAGTTGTTGCCTCGAAGATATGCGCCAGGCTGACCCGATGGGGCACCGACTCTTGGCCTCGGGGAGACGTCCAGTACCTTTGCGGCTTTCGCGAATGGATGGACAAGCTCTATGAGGTCTTTGGCGCAGAACCTGAGATGAACTTATTGGCCAAATTTCTGGCGCCGGCCCGTCGAGAGTACAGTTGTCCGGAGGGGATGTACCGCGCACTTTGTGAGCTTTGGTGTCCGGAAACTAACACCTTCCTTACTGGGGCGGGGGAGATAGGCATCTCGCTTCGTGACGTCCATATCGTTTCCGGGTGCCCCGAGGTACGGAACTACTACCAAGAGGAGGTGCCTGCCTTGAAGGATCTGCTGGACAGCAGCTACGCTCCGAGTTCTTGCCTTCTTCTGTTCAAGGCACATGCTATCATTGCGGCGCGGGATCAATCAGATCGAGTGCGTCCTTCTTCTTGGGTCGACTTTTGGTTCAGAGGCGAGTATAGGTCTCCAGCGCCTTCGGCTCACCCGATGTGGAAGATCGCTCAGATGCAGAGACCTCCGCTTCGCTCCTTTGTGAGGCCTATCGACTCCTTGGCTCGAGAGAAGCACTCAATGGAGGGGAAGCAGTGCCCCTGGGAACTCCTTGGCTTGAAACGTGACAGCGAGGAGTGGCGATCAGTTTACCGAGCTGCCGGGCTGGTCATCTTCCTCTGCCGGTTCGTGCTTTCGTATTCTGGGGAGGCTATTCGTCCGGGGACCTTCCTTGCTGCTTCCAGGATGGAGAGGGGCGAGCTCTTCAATCTAGCCCCGGCCATACTATGCGCCTTGTATCGGGCTCTCAGCGGGACTTACTGGGACTTGTCTGGCTCAGATAAGGCCAAGGAGGAGCTTGGCCGGTCGACCGCGTTCGGACCTTTGCATTATTTGTACGGCTGGATAGCTCTGCATTTCCCGAAGGGGATCTTTGCCAGGCGCGGGCATCCAGCCGAGCTACCTTTCCTTCCCGGGGTAGGAGGGATCTTGAACGCCTTTATCAGTTGGGAGCGTCTGAAAGAGTGTGCTCGTACCCTTTTGAGGAGGATGGGGAGCGTCGATTTTGAATTTCTGTCGGAGCATTCGGTGCTGCCTTTAGAGAGGTCGACTGTGTACGATAACGAGGAGCTCCCGGACAGTCTCTATTGGAATATGGTCAGCTGCCATCCTGGCTACTTGGTCTGGCGCAAGGGGGATGTGGTGGAGGTGGAGCAGTACTCCCCCCATCGCTTTGCTCGCCAACAGGGGTTTCGGCAAGAAGTCTCTGGCATGCCTCAGCAGTTGCAGGGACGTATCAGTCCGCAGGAGGGTTACCGTCTGTGGGCTTCTCTCTACGCTCGCTTGACTAACGGGAGTTTCTTTCCTGGGGCTAAGTCCGGATTTCGGGATGCCGCGACTCCGGAATACCGCCAGTGGGTTGAAGGGCGAGTTTCTCCTTTACTTGCGAGTTTTCCAGTCGACGTCTTGGTAAGTAGCGGGTTCAGGAATTTCTACTTCAATCACTCTGCGGGAGTGGAGGACCGTCGCCTCCGACTGGGGCTTCAAAGAGCGCAGAGGAGCTGTAGTCGCCTTTCCAGTGCTCGTCGTGTCCCTTCTTCCGTTCCGGTGCTGGATGCCGAGCTTACTAGTGCCCCTGGGGCATTTTGTTTCCCGAAGGCCGAAGTTGAGGGTGTCCCTCCCAAGAGAAGAAAAGTGTGCATTCCTCGCGGGATGGTCCCGAGAGTTCCTTGTCTGACGGAGGACGCCGAGGAGCCTGGACTTCTGAAAGATGAGGTGATTCCTCCGTCTAGGACCGCTTCGTGTGACTACACAGGTATGGTGCTCTCTATATTTTATTTGGCCTTTACTTTCAGGAAGTTTTATCACACTGAGCATCGTTTCTTCTTCTTGACCAGATTCCGTTATAGTGGTAGAGCGCGGAGCGATCTCTTCAAAGGCATCGCCCGGGCACTCGTCGACTGGCGCTGCGCAAGAAGTGCCTGGGGCATGCGGGCTAGATATCCCTTCGGACGATCTGGGTTTCCTTGGACTTTGCGGGGAGAACTTCCCTAGGGGCGACATTAACCTGGACGACATCGATGTCGACGCCTTGTCTTTTGGCGAGGAGGCTGAAGTCTCGAGCGTCGACAAGCGGCATTCCCCGATGACTGTGCCCTCGTGCCCTTTGGTGGAGACGGTTGTTGCAGCGGTAACGGAGGTTTCTCCGGTTCCACCACCCTTGTTGGCGTAGGCGGCTCCTGTTGCGGCTGCAGTGGGAGGGAAGGTCTTGCCTACCTACTCCGAGGCACCTCGCCCGGATTTGAGGCCGAGGAGCAGAGTCTCAGAGTTCCTTCTTGCGAGCTGCCGGCAGTATATCAAGTCGACGTTGGAGCCTTTCCAAACCGCCGGCCTTGGCGCCCTCCAGGACTGGTGGTCGACGGACGGTGCGGAGTTTTGCGCGAGCCTGGCGGAGTTTAAAGTTGACAGCTCTCTTTTCGTCGCTCAGATGAACCTGCTTGTGAATGATAGCGAGGCTTACCGATCCCGGCGGGCTTTGCTGGAGGGGAGCTCCCTTTCTGAGCTGGAGGCTGCTGAGGCGAGTCTAAGTCAGTCCGAGCATCAACTTGCGGAGGCTACGTCCAGTCTGTCGAAGGCTCAGAGGAAGGCGGAATCTGCGCGCGTCTCACTTCGGAAGGCGGAGTCTCGTTTGGAGCGGGCCGAGGCCACGGAGAGCGCTTTGAAGGCGAGTCACCTTAAGCAGCAGTCGGACTTGGCAACCCGTCGCGAGCTTCTGGCTGCTCGTCCCGTGGAGCTTCAGAGAGTGGAGGCGACTAGGGAGGAGTTGCTGCGCCGTCTTCAAGCTCTGGACACCTTCTTTTAATTGTGGCCTTCTTTCACAGGACTTATGCAATGTACTACCTTCGGTTCATTAATAATATCGCCTCGTTTTGCCACATCCTTTTCATGGAACTTTGTTGTTTTTTTTCTTTTGGTCGGACTGAACCTGAAGTAACTTCTCAGGCTGCCTACGTACCCCCCTAAGGGGGATCAAGTCGCACGTAGTTCATCTTTTTTTTTTTTTTTTTGAACAAGGGGTGTGGCCTTGCTTTAGGCATAGTACCTTTTGAGGTACTTGCCGTTGATAGGACCGAGTGTCAGCCCTTCTGGCGTGGTGAGGAGATAGGCGCCGTTGGAGTAGACTTCCTTGACGGAATGCGGGCCATCCCATTTGGCATCAAATTTCTTCCCTCCTCGATGCGAGAGAATGATGGGGCGTTTGACCGCCAGCACCAGTTCCCCTATCTGGAATGATCGAGGACGAATCTTCTTGTTGAAGGCGCGAGAGAGCCTGGCCTGATAACACTCCAGACGTTGTTGAGCTTCGAGGCGTCTTTCATCCAGTGCTTCCAATTCTGCTAGGCGGAGCTGGGCGTTGTCATCGCTGGTGAGGCCTTCCTGGACTGCTATCCTGAGTGACAGGATCTGGAGCTCGAGTTGAAGAACGGCTTCCACGCCATAGACGAGGGAATACGGCGTTGCTTGTGTCGGCGTGCGGAAGGATGTTCGGTAAGCCCATAGTGCTTCGCCCATGCGTTCGTGCCAATCTTTCTTTGTCTTCGAGACGGTTTTCTCCAGCAGCTTGCACAGAGTCTTGTTGAAGGCTTCTGCTAGGCCGTTGGCCGGAGCGTTGTACATCGTCGAACAATTCTGCTTAATGTTGTACAATACGCAGAATTGGCTGACGGCAGCATTTTTGAACTGCTTCCCGTTATCTGTTACGATGTAGCGGGGGACTCCATAGCGGAAGATGATATCATTCTGGATAAAGCTGATGACGGAGTACTTTGTAACTTCCCTCAACGGTATTGCTTCAGCCCACTTGGAAAAGTAGTCCGTTGCCGCCAAGATATAGAGATGTTGCTTGGATGACTTGGGCAGAGGACCGACGATGTCGAGACCCCATCCGTCGAAAGGCCAAGACGCGATTGTTGGGTGTAAAGGCTCCGGAGGTTGACGGATGTAGTCCCCGTGCATTTGGCAAGCTTGACATCTTCTCGCATACTCCAAGCTGTCTTTGATCATGGCAGGCCAGTAGTATCCCATCCTTCTGACGCGGAAGTGAAGCTTCGGACCGGACTGGTGCGATCCACAGATCCCAGCGTGTACTTCTTCTAGCGCGGCTTCTGCTTCCTCTTTTGCGAGGCACCTCAGGAGTGTGCCGTCATAGCTTCGTCGGTACAGTTCGCCATTGAAGTGGTAGAACCTTAGAGATCGTCGACGGATGTCACTTTTGCGCTTTGGATCTTCGGGGAGTTTACCATGAACGAGATACTCCACAAACGGTTGCCTCCAGTCTTGTTCTTTAATCTCGAGGACATGCACCACGTTGGTTTGAACCGGTATTTCGGGCGGACCCTCTTCTTTGGTGATCACGAATCTCCTGCAGACGGGGACGACGAGCGAACGTTCATCTGAAAACGGGAGTGTAGCCGCCAGATTTGTGAGTGCGTCAGCCTGCTGGTTGAGGTTTCGGGAAACGTGCTGAATGGAAGCAGCCTTGAGTTTTTCAAGGAGCTTCACAGCTTGTGCGTGCAACGGTACCAGGTCTTCTTTGTTGACTTCGTATGCCCCCAGGACTTGCTGGATCACGAGTTGAGAGTCGCCAAAGATCTCTAGTCCTTGAAGCTTCATTTCGTCGGCCAGTTCGAGACCAATGAGTAGGGCTTGATATTCTGCCACGTTGTTGGAACATGCTTCCGAGAGTAGGAATGAGAATGGGAGTATTTCATTGTCCGGAGTGACAAAGATGACTCCGGCTCCCGCTATGTCTTGCCTAGCTGCGCCGTCGAAGAATATTTTCCAGGATGGGGCGACGTCGACGGAGAATACTTCTTCATCTGGGAAATCTTCTGATAACTCCCATTCTGCCGGGAGGGGGTATTCTGCGAGGAAGTCCGCGAGGGCCTGCCCTTTAACCGCTTTCTGTGGCACGAAGGTGATGTCGAATTCAAGTAGCAGCAGGGCCCACTTGGCCAGACGTCCGGAAAGCACTGGTCTCGACATGATGTATTTGAGTGGGTCAGCCTTCGAGACGAGTCTGATGGTGTGAGCGAGCATGTAGTGTCGCAGCTTTTTCGTGGCAAAGATGAGCGCTAAGCAGACCTTCTCGATTGGGGAGTAATTCAGCTCTGCGCCGATGAGAGTGCGACTTAAGTAGTAGCAAGCTGTCTCCATGCCAAGTTCATTATTCTGGGCCAGGAGTGCCCCCAAGGACTGCTCTTGGGCGGCGATGTAAAGGATGAGCGGCCTCCCTTGGACCGGTGCTGATAGGACTGGCGGCTTCAGTAGATATGCTTTGATGTTTTGGAATGCTTCTTGGCAAGCTTCATCCCATTTGAACGGCGCTCCTTTCTTCATGAGGCGACTAAAAGGGTGGCACTTTCCGGCCAGGTTGGCGATGAATCTTCGGATATACGCCAAGTGCCCCTGGAGGCCTCTGAGGTCTCGCACTGTCTTTGGTGCGGGCATATTGACGATAGCATCAATTTTGGATTGATCTATCTCAATGCCACGATATCGGACGACGAAGCCGAGGAACTTGCCCGAGGAGACTCCGAACGCGCACTTGAGCGGATTCATGCGGAGTTGGTACCTTCGAAGTCGTTTGAAGATTAGCTCGAGATCTTGTAGATGTGCCGATTTCTTCTTGGATTTCACCACGAGGTCGTCGACATAACACTCCACGTTTTGATGAAGAATGTCGTCGAAGATTTTCTGCATAGCTCGCTGGTAGGTGGCTCCCGCGTTCTTCAAGCCGAACGACATTACCTTATAGCAGTAGATTCCTTTCGGTGTGCGGAATGCCGTGAGCTCCTTGTCCTTGGGTGCCATCCGAATCTGATTGTAGCCCGATGATCCGTCCATGAAAGTGAGAACCTCGTGACCTGTCGTCGCGTCGACCATTAGCTCCGTGATTGGCAAGGGGAAGTCGTCCTTTGGACATGCGTTGTTCAAGTCTCTGAAGTCCACGCACACTCGGATTTGGCCGTTCTTCTTTTTGACTGGGACGACGCTAGAGATCCATGTCGGGTACTTGACCTCTCGAATGAAGCCGGCTTCGATCAACTTGTTAACTTCGCCTTCTATTTGGGGTACCAGTTCTGGTCGGTAGCGTCTTTGCCCTTGCTTGATAGCGCTGGCTCCGTGTTTGACGCTGAGCTGGTGCACTGCAATTTTTGGATCGAGGCCCGGTATCTCCTTGTAGGACCATGCGAAGACGTCTCTGTATTCTTTAAGCAGTTTGACGTATGCGGCTTCTTCCTCAGGAGTCAAGAGCGTGCTGACGAATGTAGGCCGAGGCTCCGTTTCCGTGCCCAAGTTGATTTCCTTCAAGTCATCAACGGTGGACTGCCCCCCTTCTTCGAGGACTGGCGGGGCATCGGGCAACTCGTCGTCCGAAGTAGAAGTGTCACCGTTGCCTGGATCCGTAATGGAGATATGATGGGTGGCAGCCATGGATGGGTGGGTGGGTGTTGAGACAAAGTCCTCGATTGGCATCCCCAGACGATCGAATGCTGACTTCTTCTTTGATTGTTTGACTGGCTCGAGCCTCTCGAAGACGGATGTGCGTTTTCGATTCGGCCATTCTTTATCACCTCTGGTTTGTTTCCGGAACAAGGCTTGGCCTCGAACCCGCCGTCGTCTTCTCTTGCTGTACGGATGGCTGAGGTAGGTAGAGCGTGCGTTGGAGATTGTCGATTCTTTGGCTGCTACATCTGCCATCCTCGCCTCGATGTAGTTCGAGGTGAAGGTCTTCTTCGCTGCGGTTCTGATGACCAACGGAGCTTGACTGGAGCCGATGCCTCGGCGGTTCGGGGGAATTTGCTCTCCATTTTGAAATAGCCGAGTTTGAGTTCTCGTCATCCCATGTGGAGTTGCTGCTGGTGGAAGAGTGCCCATGGCGCTTTCCTCGTTGTAGCCGGCTCTGAACAGCAACTTGGCAGCATTTTGCCCCCAACTCCCTTCCGGTTTGAATCCGAGTTGCTCGAGGTCTGCTGATTCGACAGGTCTGCGCAGGTTCGGAGCTTGCGTCAGACTAGGTAGTGGCACCGTCATTTCTTGCAGAGTGATGACATTGGCCTGAGATAATGACGGGGCCAGCTTCTTTGTCGGAGTAGAAGGCGATTGCTTGGATTTACGGAGCCACTGCGGCGCGAGACGTAGGACAGGCACCGTTTGGACTGGCAACGGGGTATGTTGCATTGCTCTTGGCTCGAAGCTGATGCGCATCCTTCGCCCAGGTTTCGGCGTTCCTTGGACCTTGAGTCTTGTCTCGTCAGAGGGTGGCACCGAATTTGCGGGAAGTGGAGTCTTGTCCTGTTTCACTTCTTCAATCTTTTGAGCTCGAGGGGCTTTAGCTGGCAGAACTTCCGTGACCAGGCCCTTTGCTTGGTAAAATTTAGCGTCGGCCAGGTGTGCCTCGGCCTCGTTGAATGGCTTATCGTCCGCAACTATGCACCTCTCCACGCCTTCTTCGTAGTACTTGAGGCACTGGTGCCAGGTGGATACTATGATGCCGTTCTCGTGCAGCCATGGTCTTCCTAACAGGAGGCGATATGACGTCTGGCAATCGATGATGTGGAAGAGGACCGTCGTATCCAACGGGCCAACTGACAGCTTCAGGCGAATGATTCCGATGGTGGACTGTCCGCCCTGGTTGAACCCTTGAATGACCAACTGACTTGGCGAGAGCTGGTCGTCGGTGATGCCGAGTTGCCGCATTGTCTGGATGGGCAGGATGTTGACGGCGGAGCCACAGTCCAACAAGATTCGGTTCACTGGCTTCTCCTTGATGTATCCCGAAATGTAAAGAGGCCGGTTGTGCAATCGCGTCCCGAGTTGCAGGTCCTCGTCTGAAAAGGTTATCGTTGCATCACACGAGACTACAGCTTTGTGCTTCTGGTCGTCCTTCCTCTTCCTTTTGTAGCTATCCGGATCGGCCAAGGCCGCAGCCATTGCCAGGCGAGCCTTCTTCGGGAGATGCAAAGCTTCTACGAGAGGCATGTGCAAGATTGCTTCGTCGTGAGAGGCGGTGCCCCCTTCGTCGGAGTCGTCTCCCTCGTTGGTGGAGTCGCCTTCTTTAGAAGTCTCGCCTTCGTTCTTTCCTTCCGATACTTCATGGACTTCGACCATGCAACAAGACACCTTGACATGTTGGTCCACTGGGAGGAAGTGATCCGGGAAGAACTCTTGCAAAGTTGTCGGCTCTGGAAGACTCTGCTGAAGGATATCGTCTTGGCTTCCTGGCGGCACTTTGAACACCTTCCTCCCCGGAGTCTTGCTTTTCTTCTTGTAGGTCTTCCGCTCGGTGGACCTCCTCATCACGCGGTCTTGCTTGAGCTTCTTTTCTTGCCATGGCTTTCGCCGCCGCGGTAGCATGACCCATGCTTCTTCATCGGTGGATTCCCCTTCGCTAGGATGATGGTCGACAGCAGCAACTGGTTCCCTCGAAGGCACTTGTTCTTCCTGAGTTTCTATTAGCTCGTCTTCCGATCCCCAGCCGGTGGGTTTGATTTCGTCGATCGGAACGGACGGAGGCCTTGAGTAGAGGACGTAATAATCAAACTTCCCCGAAGGCTGGCCCAGCAGACCGACTTCCGGATCTCCCTGCTCGTATCTTTTCTGGAGAGCATATTGGGACGTATCTTGACTGGAAGGGACTTGCTCTTCTCGAGGTTCCACTGGCTCATCTTCCGATCCCCAGCCGGTGGGCTTGATTTCGTCGATTGGAACGGACGGAGGCCTTGAGTAGAGGACGTAATAGTCAAACTTCCCCGAAGGCTGGCCCAGCAGACTGACTTCCGAATCTCCCTGCTCGTATCTTTTCTGGAGAGCGTATTGGGACGTAGCTTGACTGGAAAGGACTTGCTCTTCTCGAGGTTCCACTGGCTCATCTTCCGATCCCCAGCCGGTGGGCTTGATTTCGTCGATTGGAACGGACGGAGGCCTTGAGTAGAGGACGTAATAGTCAAACTTCCCCGAAGGCTGTCCCAGCAGACCGACTTCCGGATCTCCTTGCTCGTATCTGTCCCGAAGAGCGCGTTGGGATGCAGTATTGCTTGGAAGAGGTGCTGACGTGAGCGATGATTGCCCCCCGGGCAGCGGTGTTTCTTCCTCGGAGAACGCAGGAGTACGTTGACGTCGCTTCGAGATTTTCTGCTGGGAAGTTGACTTAGCGATTGGCGCTTGACGGTTGATGCGCAATTTGGGCACGCTTCGTCGAGCGACAACGAGTACCGGCGAGAAGGAGCCGAAGGTGATGGACGTCATGTTGGTCGTAGCAACCTCCCCGGAGTCGATCTCTATCTTCCCTTGCTTGGCGAGTGCCATGATTCTTTCCTTGAAGACGAAGCATCTTTCGATGGGATGACTCACCATCCGGTGGTATTTGCAGAAGAGAGGGTCGTCGACGCGATGCATCTGCTCGGGCCTCTTCGAAGGAGGGAGCTCTATCATCTTCTCTTGCAGCAGTTGGTCAAACATGGAGGAAACTTCCGAGTCTGGGAAGGGGTACTCCTTGGCTTCGAGCTCCTCGAGAGTCATCCTTTGTCTTGGCGGCGGTGGCGGTGGTATAGCGACTCCCTTCTTCTGATCCGGCTTGCCACCGATCTTAAGCGGTTTGGAGGTTGGAGCGACGTCAGCAACATTGACTTGTTTCGGTTTCGTTGCCGGTGGCTTGTCCTTCTTCTCTATCTTCAAGAAGTCCTTGTTCTTCGAGTCCCCGCGGTTTGCTAGGCTGAGTTCCATGTCATGAGCCCGAGTTGCGAGTTCTTCGAAAGACCGAGGCTTGATACCTTTGAGGATGTAGAGCAGACCCCAGTGCATGCCTTGGGTGCACATCTCGATGGCTGAGTCTTCAGACAAGCGGTCTCGTGAATTCAGCGCGAGGTTCCTCCACCTGTCGATGTAGTCGATTACTGGCTCATCTTTCCTTTGTTTGACGGCGGTGAGTTCGGTCATGCTGACGGCTCGTCTGGTGCTGTAGAAGCGATTGAGGAACTCCCTCTCCATCTGATCCCAGATGTCGATGGTCCCTGCAGGCAGATCAACGTACCAGTCGAACGCGTTACCTTTGAGGGTGCGAACGAATTGCTTGACCATCTCGTCGCCGTATGTGCCGGCATTATTGCAGGTCTCGATGAAGTGGGCAACGTGCTGTCTCGGATTTCCCTTTCCATCGAAGTGCTGAAACTTTGGCGGCTGGAATCCGACTGGGAAGCGTAGCTGCTGGATCCTCGTAGTGTAGGGCTTCGAGTATGCCGCCGTGATCGGAGGAAGGCCACTGTCGTGGGAGCGCATCATGTCGGCTATCAATGCTTAGACTTGCTGAGCACTCATCGCAGCCGTTGCCGGAGGTTGTGTGGCCACCGAGGCTGGCGTTGGGGAGACGACTTCCAATGGGACGGGAGCCGAGGAGAGCGCTGGTGTAACTGCTTGAATCGTCGAAACAACCTCTGCAGGAGCGGGAGTTGAAGACGGAACTGGAGAGGCGACGGGTAAGCTGACTGCTGCAGCGTCCTTCGCGCTTAGCTTTTGGAGCAGAGTGTTGATGTGATGATCCTTCTCCTCCATTAGCCGAATAATCTGCGCCATGTGCTCGTTCATCTGCATGACTTGGAGCTGAAGAGCGGTCGGAGGATGGTGACGGAGAACATCTCGGTGTTGCATGTTTGCATCCTCACCGTCATCATCAGAGACGTAGTTACGCCGACTTGCTTCTGGCTGATGATTGACGTTTGCCCCCTGCAGAGGAGGTGCAATGTCTGCCGGAGAACCCGAACGGGTTCGGAGTTGGGGCTAGTCCTCCCCAAACTTCTGGACATGGACTCCAGGATCGAGACTCATTTCTTCAAGCACCAGGGCCTCGTCGGCGCTTTGGCGAGCATCTTCGGTAGTAGCTTCTGGCACGAAGACGTCCGCGAGAGTCCGTGTACGCCGAGTGTAGACGCGCACCATTGGAGGAGCATCACCCTCCGGATTTACTGGATCACCGTGTCGGAGTAGAGAAGACTCGGCGATTGGTGAGAGGCTTGGAGCAAACGCATCGTTGTTTGTTCCGGCCATTGCAAACTTCAAGCAGCTTCTTCAACCGTACGGATGAAAGGAGAAGAGGTCCCACCGGGCGTGCCAGAAATCTGTGGACGCGGAAAAAAGCACGGGTCGTCTTTATTGCGAATCACACGAGATTACAATTGTGGCCGGGACCCGGGTGGCTCGGGTGTAGCGAGTCCGGGTTGCGGCGAGTTTTGATCAGGGGATTGTGGGAAAGATCTTCTGGGGGATCCCTTTGATCCGCGTCTCCACGTGGTGTTCGTGCGAGAGCTCTGAAGGGGCTGCCCAGGACAGGGGTTTTACATGGAGAGGGTTTTGGAGAGGCTAAGGAATGTCCACCGTTGCTTTGTCCCTTCCGTGCTTCGCGCTTTCTCGGCTAGGGGGTTTTCGGCTTCGTTCCTCGGTCTTCGCGTCTTCCTCGTTCCTTGCTTGACCTCGGTGTCCTTGATCGTCGGTTCGCGGCGTCGATCGAGCTTTTGGCGTTAGCTTTGGCTTTGGTTTTTTGGCTTTGGCTTTGCTCCGGCGTGGCTCTGGCTTTTGCTTTGCTTCGGCGCTTGCACTTGGACGTAGCTGGGAGAGACTTGCGATGCTTTCGTTCTTCCGGACTTCGCGTCGTATCGGCTAGAACGTGCGGTGCTTTTGCTCGTGGCCGGCGTAGTCGCTTGGCTTTGGCACTTGCGTTGCTTTGGCGCGGGCTTTACTGGGGCTTTGCTTTGGCTTCTTGCGTTGGCTTTAGCTTTGGCGTCAACTCGATCTTCTTCTTTGAACGACGTGGGCTACTTCTCCGGTGCTTCGACGGTTTACGTATCGACTGGACTTCTCTTCTTCTCCGGGCTTCTTTGGCGTGATCGGAGTCGAAGAATGCTTTCGAAGATGGTGGGGGTAGCACCGATCTCCGTGCGACGGTTGTGGCGTCGGCTTTTGTTGATGAAGACGACGAGGGTAGCGACGGTCTCCGTGCGACGGTTGTAGCGTCGACTTTTGTTGATGAAGACGACGGGGTAGCGACGCTTCAGACGATCTGCTCCAGGCTTTCTTCTTCGTGGATGGGGCAGGCGTTAGTCGAAGACGACGGGGTGATGACGCTTTGCTTCTCTCCTCCGGGCTTTGGGGCTTGATCGGGATCGAGGATTTGTTGGAGCCGACGGGGTAGTGCCGCTCCTCTTCTTCTCCGGGCTTTTGGGCTTGATCGGAGTCGAAGCTTGTTGGAGACGACGGGGTAGTGCCGCTCCTCTTCTTCTCCGGGCTTTTGGGCTTGATCGGAGTCGAAGCTTGTTGGAGACGACGGGGTAGTGCCGCTCCTCTTCTTCTCCGGGCTTTTGGGCTTGATCGGAGTCGAAGTTTGTTGGAGACGACGGGGTAGTGCCGCTCCTCTTCTTCTCCGGCCTTTGCTTCTGGCGTCTTCGGAGTCGAAGGGTTCTTCTTCTCCGAGCTTTCTTCTTCGTGCACGGAGTCGAAGGGATGATCTTCGTGTGCAAGGGTCTTCACGTTGATGAGGACTTTCAGTAAGCCGATCCCTCGGGACAGGCTTGACTGTGCCTCGTGAAGCCTTGGGTCGATGAAGAAGCGTCTCCTCTTCTGCAGAGCTCTGGCGTTTCGTCTTCAATTTTCCGACCATTTTTTCCTTCCCCCACCCCCTCTATTTATAGGCAAAGAGGTGGGGAGAGAGATATGGGAACTTTTTAATTTTAAATCCCTTTTGTATCTCTCTCATAATTACCCGGATTTTATTCATCCATTGATGAGGGGAATAACATTTAGTTGTTTTTCTTTTCTGGCTGGTGCAATTATGACTGGATTTTGCGCACGAAATCGATGGCGATCGGGCGCTTCGTCTTGTGCGTCGGATCGAGGGATCGGCGCAGATCCGCGTGTGTGCAGACGTCATACGCTACCTTCCCCCGCGCATGGCGGTATTTCTTTCCTTTTCTTTCTTTTCTTTCCTTTTCTTTTCTTTCCTTTTCTTTTCTTTCCCTTCTTTTCTTTCCTTTTTCTTTTCTTTCTTTTCTTTTCTTTCCTTTTCTTCCCTTTCCTTGCAGGGCCGGCCGGTCCCCCATGGGGTTCGGGTCCTACTAGGGCCGGCCCCCATGTGGCTCGGGTCCTAGTAGGGGCCGGCCCCATGGGGTTCGGACCCTAGTAGGGGCCGGCCCCCCTTGGCGCATGGGGTCCGCTCCTCTTTGCCAGGTGCGAGTCGGGTCTGCGTGTCGGGTTTGCATCCGCGTCGGCACACGTAAGTCGGGTTCGGGTCCGACGAAATTCGTGTGTCTACAACATCTTTGAGATTTTCCCTGATATTTTTGGGGGACATTGCAAGAATTAGTGCCAGCCCGCCATAAATATATAAGAGGTCGTCCGTGATCAGCTTGCACCCGAGGTCACCCGCGATCAGCTCGTAATCAAGGTCACTCGCGATTAACTCACACGTGAGGTGTCGCCTTGTGTTGGAAGCTCAAAGAACACTTTATAAGATTCAGCACCTGATCACCTACAACTCGGATACCGTTGTCGTCCGCGATCAGCTCACACTCGAGGTCACTCGTGATCAGCTCGCACCCGAGGTCGTACGCGATTAACTCGCCCGCGATCAGCTCGCATGCAAGGTGTCGTCTTGTGTTGGAAGCTCAAGGAACACTTTAGAAGATTCAGAACCTGATGCAGAGGAAACTCGACTCTCCCATATCGCCCACAGTGAGCTCGCCTACTAGGGAGATCGCCACCTTTTGTCAGTAGCTTTCCCATACCGTAAGGCGACTCCCACATCTAGCCCGCAGGTAGCTCGCCGATCGTACGTCGCCCGTAGACAGCTCGCTAATCGTACATCGCCTGCAGCCTCTCTTCCACTTCGCCGCTGCTAACTCGCCCGCGAGAAAGATCACTCCCTTTCTTGTCGGTAGATGTCCCATGCCACAAGGTACCATTGGATTGACAAGTGTCCTTATCTTGGAGGAACTACATGGACGATGGTACGCTAAGTTTGCTCTACGCACACCTGATTGGTTCCAAGTGATACCGACTCTCGATCTAGAGCCTTCCGGGGCACCACTTGGAGTGGACAAGAATGATGCATTCCCCCCCCCCCCCCCCCCCCCCCCCCCCTTTTTCACGATCCCATATAGCCAACTGGCTAGCAAGATGACACAATGCATTTAATGGCCCATGTGCGAGCACGAGGGTGCACAAAGAGATAGGTAGGTAAGCACGTGTCGATCTACAGTGGATGGGGAAGGCTATAAAGGTATGATCCCAGGTTCCAAAATACAGGTCCGATTTCCAAAAACTGAAACTACCTTCTGATCATTCGATTGCACCTTTTGAGAGCTCACCTGACTTCATCATCAGAGGGTCTGCCCTCCAAGTAGAGCCAGTTATTCTAACTCCTTTGTTTTGCAGGTTGTGGGAGACGTCTCCGAGATTTCCCCCTGACATTTTGGCGTCGTCTGTCGGATCTTGTTTGATCCCTGTGAGGATGCCCACGACCACATGGTGCAAAATCAACCCTGAACCCAGTGCGGTACAAGTGTTGTGGCCGAGATCCACGTAACAACCGACACTTCGAGAGCAAAGCTACGACGAGCCCAGATGGCTCCTCCCTAGTGCTGCCAAGGACATCCGAATGCCCCAATCGCACCCTCGGTTAGTGCTACTGCCTAGACACAGGCTCCCTGCCCTCCCTTTTGCTCAGTGATTAGCTCCTCAAAGAGATGCTGGTCACGCAACGGACTATTATCGATGAGTTAGCTAGCCTCCAATAGGCCCCGACGGAGAGCCTAAGACGCCCTCAACCGTCCTGTGACCTTGATGGCTCGAGGGGACGATCGGTGGAGCGATCTTAGTGGCCGAGGAGCTCGAAGGACGTTTTCCCCATCCCGCCCCCAGTAGCCTAGGCGTCGCACCCCTCAGTTTCATTGCAATCTCGACGCCCATCGTAGTAAGACCCCAGTTTTACCGGGGTGCCCATTGTAAACCCGGAACGGGACTGGGTTTACCCGAGGATCCCAAGACAGGAGGTGTTACGGCTCGGCACTACTGTCGATTTATCCAATGCCGCCCAACGCCAATGAAGTTGAAGTGTGGAGTCGAATAGCTCAGAGTCTAGATCGGAGCAACGAGATCACAAACCACGTCATCGACTGGCTCGTCACCATGAGAAGACATCTCCTCACCACGGCCTTAGCGATGAGGTGACATTCTTGTGCAGACACCACAATCCGCAACACCGGTAAAAAACGGGCCTGCAAAGTCGACGCTCGCATGAAATATCAGATCGCTACAATGGCGGAGACATGATCCGACCCTGAGGGAGCATGCATGTTAGCCTGGGACCTGTGCAGCCAAATCTGGGAAACTACCCAGAGTGCTAGTAGCTATCCCGTGCACCTGTTGACTTGTTGGAGGACCTAGCTGCGCGAGGAGGGAGTTCACCCTTCACATCCGAAGTTCATCACGAAAATTTCCCTCAACACTAGACTCTCCCAAAGTTCGTGTTGTTTGACAGGTCGCAAGATCTAGTCGATCATCTATTGGCTTATCGGAATTTACTTTTTTTTCGAGACCAAGACCATGACCTGTGCTAGGCATTTTCAAGTAGCCTGACAGGGTAGGCCCTGAACTGGTTTCACAAGCTCCCCTCCAGCTCAATCCTGTGATTCACTGTGCTATCCGGTCTTTTCCTAGAGCAGTATCGATGAAACCGACAGCCCCCGAAGAGAATTGAATCATTGTTCGAGCTCTCCATGGGATCTAAGGAGACCCTTTGACTGTTCTCGACCCACATTTGGAGTGCCTACCTTGCTCTTGAAGACTCAGCAGGCCAAGATCGAATGACTGTAAGCGCTTTCAAGAGCGCCCTTCCCGAAAGGGGTAAACTTCATGATGCTCTCATCATCTCGGACTCGCGCACCATGGTCGAACTCTTTGCCTTGGTCCAGTAGCACATCAATTTTGAAGATATGGTTCTGGATCACCAAGAAAAGTCAGATGATCAACGACTTCCCCATACACTGCGGCCCCTGGTTGTCAAGGCTGTTGAACGGCAAGAGATACTCTCGGCGATGCCTACTCCGGCAGTCGTGAAGTCGACAAATTGACACAAGCCATCGAGGCCAGGGGAGAGGGACTTCATGGTGATGACCCTCCCCCCTGGACAACTCCTGGCCTACATCAGATTCGGAATGAATCTTTTTTGCAATACCCTTCTCCGCTCCAGCCTAGAGAGCCTAGATCAACTGACGGAGCTCCCTAGTGCTTGTTCCACAGAGGGATCGGGCACAGCACTAATCGATGTTGAGAGCTAAAGAATCATATTGAAGACCTCGTTGCCCAATGCCACCTTAATCGATTTATTTTGCTTTCTCAGCGATTTGAGGCTGCGGCCCTGTGAGTCCCTAGAGAAGGGGATCAACCAAGCGTAGGGGAGCCCGCGCTTCCCTTACCCCCTGAAGGTGGACTGCTCATCTTCCATAGAATCTTCGGGCATCTAGATGTCACACGATCCAGCAACGAGGCACGGTGGCAAGTACGCGAGGTTGAGTATATTCAGAAGGTACACTTTGCCTCCCTGCTTTCCACATTACTTGAAAATTATAGGCCAATAGCTCGCGACTTAGTAAGGTTCTCCGAGGATGACATGGCTCGTGTGGTTGGTCCCCATAATGACACACTGGTTATATGCCTCATGATCGCCAACAACGAGGTTCATCACATATTGGTTGACTCAGGGAGCACGGTGGATATTTTGTTTCTATCTGCCATTCGGCAGATGAGCCTTTGTTGGGCCGACCTATTTCCTACTACCGCTACATTGAGTGGCTTCACGGGTGAGGTGACAAGAGTGGTAGGCGAGAGCACGCTGACTATGACCACCGGCCAGGAATCCCGTTGCAGACACACAAATTGTGTCTAACCCGAACCTGACTCG
This sequence comes from Chamaelirium japonicum, assembly GCA_947650365.1. Lineage (NCBI taxonomy): Eukaryota > Viridiplantae > Streptophyta > Magnoliopsida > Liliales > Melanthiaceae > Chamaelirium > Chamaelirium japonicum. The sequence continues at coordinate 12,154,714 of OX393551.1, forward strand.
CATACGCCAATACGGAGGCAAACCCGACACACACTCGGACCCGAACCCGACTTGCATGCACCAATGCAGAGGCAAACCCGACACACACTTGGACCCGGACTCGACTTGCATACACCAACGCGGAGGCAAACCCGACGCGCACTCAGACCCAGACTCGACTCGCATGCACCGACTTGGAATCAAACCCGACACGCAAACCGGACCCGACCCGCGCCCAACAAGGGGGGCCGGGTGGGCCCATCCTCAAATGGGGCCCACCCGGCCCCCCTATAGAAATCCGAACCCCTTTAGGGGGGTGGCCGGCCATGCAAGAAAAGAAAAGAAAAGAAGGAAACGAAAGAAAAGAAAGAAAAGAAAGAAAGAAAGAAAGAAAAGAAAGGAAAGAAAAGAAAAGGAAAGAAAAGAAGAAAAAAAAGGAAACAATACCGCCATGCGTTGGGGGAGGTTGCGTATGACGTATACATAAGCGTGGATCTGCACCGATCCCTCGATCCGATGGACAAGAAGCAAAGCCGGGTCGCCATCGACTTTATGTGCAAGATTCAAAATAAATTCAAAGAAGATTGAGCCATAACTACTCCGCCAGAAAAGGAAAGTAAATAAAGGTTTATTCCCCTCTTCAATTGAAGAATAAATATTGGATAGTTATGGGAGAGATATTAAAGAGATCCAAATAAACTTCCCATATCTCTCCCTTCCTTCCTTCACCTATAAATAGAGGGGGAGGGGGAAGGCTCAAGGTCGGAAGCTGAAGACGAAGCGAGGAACCTCTGCAGAAGAGGAGACACGCTCTTCATCGACCCAAGGCTTCACGAGGCACGAGCAAGCCTATCCTGGTAAAAGAGCGAGGGGCTGCCTACAAATTGGAATTAGCATCGTGGTCGGACTCGTACTGTGGGTTGAGGTGGAGCACAAGAGGATGAACAGAATCCACATCCTTTCCCGTTCCCCGCCACATGCTCGTAGATTAGGGAGTAAACGAGTTTCAATCATGGCCGTATGTTAACAGGTCATTCTCCACATAACAAGCATCAGGATCACTAATCGACAGATTGCGCATATAGGAGAGGTCCCCTGTTCGAATCCTCGCATGGATACTGACGGTGCCCGAAAAATTGATACTGGTTGGGCATCAAAGTACTCGAGGTCGCCTTCGAGGGGGTTCATTCCACTCGACGATTGTAAGGCTTGGACGTCGCGGGATGCGCGTACGGTATCCCGTTCAATGGCAGGTAGCAGGTCAATGATTGACCTCACCCTTGGTCCCGCCATTGCCCCTCGCTTTTCTGGGATCGAGCTCGCTTAGCCCGCACGCGATCAGCTCCCCCCGGAAGAGATCGCCTATCGACTAAAAGAAGAGGGAGGCGGAGCAACGGCACCAGTTAGGTTGCCGAGCTGCCGCACTGATCGGTTCGCCCATAGTAGAGATCCACTCCTGCATAGAGCTTAAAGAACAATCTAGAAGATTCATTATCATCAGCTCGCCCGGGAGCTCGCCTAGTCTGCATGCGATCTGCATGCCCGCAGAGACTGCCATTTTGCCTATAGGAAACTTAGAAGGATATCTACGACTCACCATCAGCTCGCCCAGATCGCACGCGGTCAGCTCGCACGCGGAAGAGGTCGCCCCCTGTATAGAGCTTGAAGAGCACTTCAGAAGATTCATCACTGTTGGCTCATCCAGTAGCTCGGATGATCCGCATGCGATCAACTTGCACGCGGAAGAGGCCGCCCCCTACATAGAGCTTGAATAGCACTTCAGAAGATTTATCATCCTTGGCTCACCCAGGAGCTCGGATGATCCGCACGCGGTCGGCTCGCATGCGAAAGAGGTCGCCCCCTGTATAGAGCTTGAAGAGCCCTTCAGAAGATTCATTACCCTTGGCTCGCCCAGGAGTTCGGATGATCCGCACACAGTCAGCTCGCCCGCGGTTGACTCACCATTAGCTCTCTCGGGAGCTCGCCAAAACTGTATGCGCTAGAGCAGCTAACAATAGAAGGGCACGGAGCAACAGCAACAGCTGGGTTGCCGAGCTATCACGCTGATCAGCTCGCCTTGTCACGCAACCACGAGGAGTTTGCCTATTTACTCACGGGTGTCACTTACGGTAAGGCGGTAATAGACCGACAGATGTCGATCACCACCCTCATGGAGCTACGTGGATGATTGTGAGCCATGTTCACCGGCAAAAGTCGGTCTAGAGCGTCCCCGACCAAAGCCTTCCAGAACGCCCACGTGGCCTAGACAAGACCGGTGCGTCCCCCCCTCCCCCTTGTGGCCCCTGGCCACCGCCTGCCAGACTCAAATGACAAGGTCCATTAAGGGCCCATGTGGGTCTACATGAGGGGGTGTAGAAGGTGCGGGAATGAGCGGCGACGTGTCAGTCTCCGACGAACTGCAAAAGGCTATAAAGGTACGACCCCAGGTCCCAAAGTACAGGTTCGAAACTCTGAAACCCAAACATTTTCCGACTACTAAACTTTTTCCATTTTAGCGTCGAAGGGTCTGCGCTCCTCACGGAACCAGCCGTTCACATGTCTCCCTTGTTTTGCAGGTCGAGCATCCTTGCTAGCGAATTTTTCCCCCGACAGATACCGTGGAGCAAACTTCCCCTCAAGGCCGTTGTGCGGCTTGTGCCTTGTTTACACGCGCAAATCATGACCGTTGATATCATGTTCATGTTGATGTAATGTTTATGGGATTATGGAATTAATAAATAGTGCCCTGTCGTCTGACCTCATGGCATGTCCATCAAAGAAAAAAAAAAATCTTGCATCAAAAGACTGACTGTGTGGCAAATTTATCCTTCCTCAAATATTAAATTAAACTCCATCTCTTTGAACAATCAATCCTCAATCCAATTTGAAATTGGCTTACCCCGTAAGCCAGCAGGATCATCCCTTACTATTTGACTATTTGATGCCGCATGTGCTGTTTCGAGCTCCATGATCGTAGCCATCTTTGCATCGCACCCTGTCTCCGATCTGCATGGGATTTGAGCACCCCCTCCTCTTAGAGCATCTCCAACGGTCCCCTCACCCCCATCCTCATGTTTGGGGGTGAAAGAGCGACCAAATCAGCTTCAAAATGGAGGTGGACAAATCTTCCCCATCTATGGGAGTTAGACGACTAAGTTTTGTGGTGTGATCTGGTTGCGGGCGGCCTAGGCCGTGTCAGTTTTGTCAGGGTTTTGTGGATCTCTTGCCGTCGGTCGAGTGGACCCTCCAGCTCGAGTCTGCGGCCACCTCTCGGATCGGTTTGGCGGCACCATATTGGTGGAGCTCGTTTTGGCGGATCTAGGTCCCGGGCCAATCGTGTAGCGATTTTCTCGGGTGGGTCTCGAGGTCCCCTCCTTTGCTCGCTGGGGTGGCTCCTGGCTCGGCTCGACATAGTAGCCGGAGGCTCAGCGGATCAGACGTGCAATTACGGTTCCATCCTATTTATCTGCGGAGGTGGTGTTGAGTCTTTTTTTTTTTCTTGTTGAGAATAGTCTCACATCGGTAAAGGGGTGGGAGTTCCACATCATCATATACTGTTTCCCCCTCTCTCTCATCACCGGTTTTGAGGAGACATGTGAATCGTAACATGGTATCAGAGCTAGGTCCCACCCTATCTCCCCCTGTGTGGTCCCATCGCATTATCTTTCTCCCTCCGATCGAGTTCTTCTCCTTTCCTTCGATCGAGAGGCGCTCTGCGTGCGGGCAGGTGTTGAGAATAGTCCCACATCGGTAAAGGAGTGAGAGTTCCACGTCTCTATATACTGTTGCCCCCTCCCTCTCATCACCGGTATCGAGGAGGCACGGGAATCGTAACATTTCTTTTTCTAGGTGTTTGTTTTATAGGTGTTGTCGTTCCTTGTTGTCCGCCGACAGGACGGTGTTTGTTGTTGCCCTAAGCTGGAGTGTGGCTCGGTCAGAGTGACGGTTTGGTATGTGTTTGTGTCGGGCTGGGCTGTCGCGTCTTGGTCTCCCGCCTGCATTAGAGGGTTTTGTCACAACCCCCCCCCCCCCTCGGAAAAAAAAAAAATCCATACCCTTCACTAGTTGTGCCAAATGGGTCGAATGATCCCTCGCCAAAATCTCCTTCAACCTGCAACCATTAGGTGGGCTGGCCACGCTCGCCAAGTCCCGAAAGGAACGCCACCGCCAAGGATCCAACGAAGGGGGAAGAGGAGGAGAGGCGGGAGGACGGGAGCCTCCCAGATAAACTGTGAGATTCGGCTCGGGGAGTAGCCGATGGAGTTTCAGCAGCAGAGGAAGCCACAACAGAAAGAATTTCTAAATGTCAAAGTTAACTACGATTATGAACAATCTTTCAAAGACCCGATGATCCATAATTCCCCCCCCCCCCCCCCTCCATCTTTTCTTGATCTCCAAGTCTTGCATGTGCCCAGATTTCATCCAAACGAAGAACATCACCTACACAGTCCAAAAGATACGTTTGTCCACTACTACATAATGGAGGAGATCGATGTCAGTTGAGCAGAGAGTACTCATCAGGATAGCTATTGTATTGTATTGCATTGGTGAAAAATATTTGCAAATAGATTGTGTTGTCCCCATCAAGAATATTTCTCAATTTCACTATGAACCAACAATATGCACCTCTCTCTCTCTCTCTCTCTCTCTCTCTCTCTCTCTCTCTCTCTCTCTCTCTCTCTCTCTCTCTCTCTCTCTCTCTCTCTGAATAGATTGTGTTATGTCCATATCAAGAATATTTCTCAATTTCACTATGAACCAACACTGTGCACCTCTCTCTCTCTCTCTCAATATTTGTAAACAGGTTGTGTTATGTCCACATCATGAATATTTCTCATTTCACTATACACCAATACTGTGCATCTCTCTCACACACACACTCTCTCTCTCTCTAAAAATGGCAGCTATGTTGTCATCCATCTGCACATGCTCTGCTGACATGTAGATGCTTTTTTTTTTTTTTTTGTTCGTGGAAAGGACATCATCATCATCAGATCTCCAGGAGGTGCCACAGACGACGCAAACTAACACTGTCATCACTCTGGCGGATCCCAAAAGGGAGGGACGGCCACCACCAGCCCCCCAACACGTACCAAAACCTAACGCCATAGCTAAGCGCAGAGCAGCATCAACGACGTCACCACCTCGGAGAAAGACAGAGAGTATAGGCTCAAAGTGAACAACTAACAAGAACAGAAAACACAAACACAAACACGAACAATCACAACCAAAAAGGAGCACTGGGTATGAACCCGATTCAATGGTCAGGGCTGTGAGTAGGGGTGGCAATGGGTAGGGTCGTGTCGGGTTCATGTCGTGTCTAGTTTCATATCCTGTCCAAAACCCCTAGATTCAGACCCGACCGTTTAACTAATTGTGTCAATATCCTAAACCCGTACCCGACACGGTAATAAACGGGTAGACCCGGTAAGACCCGTTTACCACCCGGGTCTATTCAGTTGACCCGATTCGACCCAACCTGACTCAACCCGACCTGACCCGAAAGACACGCTGGTATTATATATTATAGTATCGGATTGCAGGTAGACCCGACCCGACCCAACCCGACACAACCCGTTGAATACTAAACGGGTCTTCCCGGGTCTACCGTGTCCAGACACTAAACCCGGACGCGACCCATTTATTAAACGGGTCAATTGTGTCGACCCGTTTACGACCCGAACCCGTTGAGCCCTGATCCAGACCCGCTAACTTCGTGTCTAGTTGTGTCAGGTCTGTCGTGTGGGGTCCGAAATTGCCAGCACTAGTTGTTCGTAGGACCTGTCAATTAGGCCCTTCTAGAAGGATATCCGGTCCGGCCCAGCCCGTAAAAAACCGTCAAAAACCTTCCAAATCCCAGCCCTGCCTGAGTTTTATATGTCAAAGGGCAGGACCCAGACTTAGTGTTTTCTGCAATTCTGGCCCAACCCGGCCTGTTTAATAATATATAGATATATATAATAAATTTTATATATTAGTTTTATTAATATCTATAAATATATTTTCATAATCTCTCTCTCTCTCTCTCTCTCAACTAGGAGTAGGGATGACAACTATTCAGGTGCAAACTATTCGGATTCACCGGGTTATCCAACCCGACCCTATTGGGACAGGTTTGGGATGCTAAAAAACAGGATTGAGACGGATTTGGGATATGAATTTGAAACCCATTCGGGTTCGGATCAGGTTTGGATTTTATTCCAACCATCCCGACCGACCCGGGTATATAACTTATCAAGATCATATAATAAGTTGACATGTGCTTATAATTGCGTGATCGTAATATATGAGGAATATTTGCTATGTAGAACTGCAATTAGGTGGGCCCAAAAAGTTAAATATGTAGTTTTTATAAAGCCGACCCGACCCGACCCGACCCGACCCAACCCGCAATGCATAAACAGGGACGGGGCGGGCCCAAGCACGGTTTTCCTCAATGCCAATCGGAACGGGTTTGAAAATTACGCTCAAAATCCAAAGCGGATTTGGAACGGGTATGAATTGGAATAAAATATAATGGGACGGATTCGGAATAGGGCCAACCCACCCCAAACACGACCGTTTGCCATCCCTAACTAAGAACATCAACACAGGGCCTGATCAACTATCCTTAAAATTTTTAATTAAATAATATAGCCTCATTAATGAGGCAGAGTTTAGGGTTCAAACACGCACGAACGCATGCTACAGATGACTGATCCCGGCCCGGGTCTGAGCCCGGACTTAGTTAGGTCCGGCCCTAGTCCGGTCCGTTCACAGCCCAAGTTGTGAGCAACGAACGACTGTGATCAGAACACAACATTCTGGTTGACCATTCGGGATAGACGTTTCGAGATAAATATTATTTTTTTATAAATAATTTTTCAGAAGTGTGCCTACAGTTTTTTTTAAATTTTTAATTTTTTAAAATGTTAGGTGCTCCTTTCCTCCTTAAAGGAGAAAAAAAAAAGTCCACTCTTCAAACATTTCATATCCATCCACCAAATAGACAGCCCATCTTTTTTTTCTCTAATCAAAATATATCACCATTTTTCAATGACCCTTTTTTTTTTTCTCTTTTATTTTATCCCCAAGGTTTTTATTTATATCAACTCAATGACCACAAAAAAAAAATAGTTATGTCAGACACAATGTATTAGAGAGAATATTCTATACATACTATTTTTTTTCTTTACATCATTTTCTCTCTGTAATATATTATTCCTCTATAAAGTTCTCTTTATAGTATCTTTCATATCTACAATGTATGATGCCTCTACAACAAATAATTACTTCCATAATCACTAATAGGTTTTAGGACGAAAGTACCAATTTTCTTTATAACAAATTTACATCAAACGTCAATCATCTTTTATCCCGTGTTGTATATTGTTTCTTCTTTCGTTGTTTGTCTAAACTCCCGGTGACCTTTCATGGACCTCCGACAAGGATTTCAATTCACTACAAGAAAAAGTGCAAGTGAGGGGGGTTTTTGGTGAACCCCGGCAAATGGATGTTGAGAGAAAACTCTCGACGACTTCTTGATGGCCTTCGGCGAAGCAATGAGAAAACAAACAACCAGCAACCATGCAAAAACCTCCGGCAATGACTCCACGGTAAGAAAGAAAATAATTGGTGGGGTTTTCGGTGATCTCCGCCCAACCTACCGGTAACTTTATGAAGAACTCTAGTGAAACAATGGAGAAAGCATTTCCCCAAGAAATCCCAACAACCTCTGACAAGAGTGTGATCAATGACAAGAAGGAAACCCAAGTAGTGAGGTTCGTAAATGCAACCTGGATGAAACAATTGCAATTGGTTGCATGCAGGATCCAAGTTGCTTCCTGGATCCAACAAGTAATTGCGTTTTAGGATCCTAGACACAACCAAGCATAACTTTGTGTCCATGATCCAGGTTGCTTCTAGGATCCTAGACGCAACAGCTGCATTTGTTTGCATTCATAATCCTGGAGGCAACCAAATGTAACCGTTTGCGTTTAGGTTTATACCTTTAATGAATGTGTTTGGCTTGCATATCATAGCTCACTGAGTGGATGTTGAGATATTTTCTTTCTTCATTCCTCCGTCGAGGTAGCCGGAAACCCCACCACTTGCGTTTCTTCTTGATGTGGAACCCTTATCGAAGGTCATTGGGAGGTTGCTGATTGTTTGTTTCCTCCATTGCTTCACTGGGGGTCGTTGGGATTTTTTTTAAAGTTGAACCCTTACCGAAGGTTGTTGGGCGGTTGTCTAGGGAAAGATGTTTCACCGGCCGGAATATGTCTGAGTTTGTAATTGAACTAAATGTATGAGAGTTGTGTTTGGGACTATACATGTTTTACTAAAGTTATCTATATAACAAGGGACGTCAGTTTTGTGCTGACTAGACATAATGGAACCAAAAGTTGACTAGGACAAAACGAAGCAATCTGACTAGACAAAACTCTCCTGCGTACGTGATCACAGCTGTTCGCTTTCTTTTTCTTTCCCCGATCTCTCTCTTTCTCTCTCTCACGCGATCACAGTCGTTCGCTCTCTCTCTCTCTCTCTCTCTCTCTCTTCCCCCAATCTCTCTCTATCTCTTCCCCGATCTCTCTCTCTCTCTCTCTTTGTATCTCTCTCTTCCCCCAATCTCTCTCTCTCTTCCCATATCTCTCTCTTCCTCCTATCTCTCTCTTCCCCCGATATCTTTCTCTCTTCCTCACGATCTCTTTCTCTCTCTGTCTCTCTTTCTTCCCCAACTCTCTCTCTCTCCGTCTCTCTCTCTTCCCCCAATTCTCTCTCCCCGTCTCTCTCTCTTCCCCGATCTCTCTCTTTCTCTTTATCTCTATCTCCCCATATCTCTCTTTCTCTCTCTTCGTTCTTTCTCTTTCTCTCCTTCTCTCTCTTCTCCCCAACTCTCTCTCCGGTTCTTTCTCTCTCTGCCCAATTTCTCTCTCTCTCTTTCTTCCTCCGTTTCTCTCTCTTCCCCAATATCTCTCTCTCTGTCTCTCTCTCTCTCTGTATCTCTCTTTCTCTGATCTCTGTATCTCTCTCCGATCTCTCTCTTTCTCTGTCTCTCTCTGTCTCTCTCTCTTCCCGATCTCTCTCTCTCTCTTAAGGCTAGCAATTTTGGACCCGACACGGCAGACCCCGACACGAAATTAGTGGGGTCCGGGTCTGGGTTAAACGGGTTCAGGTCATAAACGGGTCGACACAACTAACACGTTTAGTAAACGGGTCGGATCCAGGTTTTGTCTCCGACCCGTTTGACCCGTTTAAGATCACTTAAAGACTTGTTTAAAAATCAATGGGTCGAGTTGGGTCTACCCAGCATCCAATCACAGTGTGCGATGGGTTCAACGGATGACTGTAATCAGGACACCCATGATGTTGAGTTGCGATGAAATATAGAATTATAAAAAAAAGAATAAATATTTAAACGGATCTTATCGGGTCATAGCGAGTCTACCAGCTTATAAACGAGTCGGGTACGAGGTTAAAGTCTATACATGATTAGTTAAACGGGTCGGGTCTGGGTTTAGGGGTTTTGGACACATCATGAAACCGGACAAGATACGAACACGAGACGACCCGACCCATTGCCAGCCCTACTCTCTGTCTCTCTCTTTCTCTTCCCTGATCTTTTCTCTCACTCTCTCTCTCTCTCTCTCTCTCTCTCTCTCTCTCTCTCTCTCTTCCCCATATCTCTCTATCTCTTCATATATCTCTCTCTATTTCTGTTGCTCTTCTCTCTTTTCCCTCTCTCTCTCTCTCTCTCTCTCTCTCTCTCTCTCTCTCTCTCTCTCGGTCCGTCGGGGCTGGGCCAATGTTGCCGCTGATAGTGGGCCAATGTTGCCGCTGATAGTGTTTGTTGTCGAAGGCGGTCAGGTGTCTTGTCGCCGAATATGACGGTATGGGTAGGGGGTGGTGATACCCGGGATGTGTCTTGCCGCCGAAGGCAGCCCTGCTGCATTGCCGACAAATGTGTTACTGCCGAAGGTGACCCGCTATAGTGCCGATAGGCCCAAGCATGCACTAGTAATTTAATATGTTATGGGCATTTTTTGTCACAGTGAAGAACGTATGAACCTGTGAGCTGTGTCACACGTGGCGGAGTTAATAATAGTAACGTTTTTAGGCTCTGCATCTAGTTTGAGTCACTCGATAGTTGGTGGTCATTTAAGGAAAAACATTTGCTAACTATCCAAACTCTCGGAGTTTTACTATTTTTTTTTTCTTTCTTTCTCCGTTTTCAAGTGGAAGGGATAAGGCTTGAATGTTATAATTTTATGAGTAATAAATTAATCCTACAAAAAAAGAGTAATATAAATTAATAATAACATAAGGTGTTCTGTATGACGGGTGATGGCTGGTTCCGATGCATCGGCGCTATTGATATGGGTGATTGTCGTTCACCTATTGTGGGCAGTGGCGGACCCAGGAACTCCAAATTTTAAACTTTTGGGAGGGCCACGTATAAAGGTTTTTGATTTTTTTTTTTTTAACTTCAAAGGGACCCTCTAGAAAATTTACCAACTTTGGGGGGGGGGGGGGGGGGGGGGGGGTGCGGCCTCCACTTAGGGCCCCCCCCCCCCCCCCCCCCCCCCCTGGAAGGGATACTGATTCAGTATTTAGTTCATAGTTACGCTATCAGCGCAACCAAACTCTAGACATGGTCTTATCATAACTTAACCCCAATGGTTAGTACCTCCCTTTGTAGAGAGAAACCCAAGATCGAGTTGTAATAAGTATATTTTTCATATATTAAAATTAGGTAATTACGTAGATTAAGCTCATGCAAACAATATATGAGCAAACCTTGCGGATTTTCATAGACTATGACTGAGTGGGTTAATTTCTAAGTAGACTATAGTGGACCTTATTGTTCTTAGATATTAAAGAGCTTAGAGTAACTCCAGCAGGATGACCCATCCATCGGACCCCACCCAAAACATGGATAAAATGAAAAATTTTGTTCCCCAACCCTTTGTATGGTCCTCAATCTATTTTATGTAAAACCATCTGCAAAGATACATATCGTTTTCCGTAACCCATTGTAAAAGCTGATGTGGCTATACTTTGGCTAGTCCGCTGAAGATCATTTTTTTTCTCCAGTCTTATACATATGTTGATGTGGCTATATTTTGGCTATGCATAGTACAAATACATATACGCCGTCCACTGGAGATGCTCATGTGTTAATAATTAGAGTTTCATAAGTTTCCCAAGTGCCTTAACATGGTATCAATGCATTGATTGGAGCCATATAGGTAGGTCCTACTTGGCCTCCCCAAGGCCAAGGCCATTATTGGCAACTTTGGGGAGGCAAAAATCACATTTATCTGTCGATCGATTACCCGCGTACATAGTACAATAGTCTTTTGTATGCGGTAGTCAAATACAGTAGTGATGGATGGTTGAGTCGTCTTCTGCTGACAGTGGTCCAACAAAATGAAGGTCAACTGATCTTTTAGGATTATTGGCTTATGTGTTGCTCTTGTCAAGTTGCCTTGGTCAGGTTTTTCAATATTAGAATTGGCATTGGGCCTCGTCTTGATTGGTTAAGACTTAAAACGACGATGTGAAGAACTCAATAATTTATAGTACTATTGCTAGATGCTTACTCTTATGAAGCGTTTATGGCTAGAAATACTTCTTTAAAGATATAATGAAGATATCACAATAAGACACATACATGTACCATCCTAAAGTATAGATGCACTGCCTCTTAAGTTTATGGGAGTTTCTCTTTATTGTTTCACAGCCATACATTCCTATAAACTTGTGCTACAGTGTGAGATTAAGTGTTTCATGTTGAGTAACTAGCAAGGGACTTTTCCTGAGGGCCGGGTGAGATCATGTGTTTCAAGGGGTTAGTTATGCAATTTTTCTAAAACAATGTACTATAAAAGGGTATTTCGGGGGACTGGATGAGGTAGTGGAGATTTTGGTAAAATTTCTGAGAGGTGTAGAAAACCCCAAGGCGAATAGGATTTTTCGTTGAGGGAGCGATTGCTTGTACCTGTTGTTGATCCTAGGCTTCATAGTGGATTTTGACTGTCATCGCTCGTGATCTTTTTCCAATCTAGGTTTTTCACGTAAATCGTTGTTGCGTACTTTTTGTGTCTTTCTTCCACTCGTCTTTGCTTTCTATTATTCATGAATCTGTGAATGTTTTGCATTTACAGTTCACTCAATTTGTACTTGTGCTCCTGCTTCCTCGACACATCATTCCACAATCATTACAATGGCATAAACGGTGCGGTTTTGATTAAAACCGAAACTGTACCGCAACGGTTTTATATTTTGGCAAACCAAAATCACATCATAGGGTTCCCATTTGTGCTTTATAAAAGAAGTGGCACATCTCTTTTGCATGTGCCCTTTTTCAAAGAAACAAGAGAGATACCACGACTTACAGTAACCGCAACCTCCCTCTCACTCATATTATCTCTCTAGTGGCTCTAGGTTTCACCGGAACTAAAATAGAGGACGAAGAGAGAGAGAGAGAGAGAGAGAGAGAGAGAGAGAGAGAGAGAGAGAGAGAGAGAGAGGAGAGAGAGAGAGAGAGCTTCAGGCATCGTGACTCTCGTCTCTTAGATCTCTTACGAGACTTTGTTCACATGCTCGGGCATCAAGAAGGACCAAAGTTGAAGGCCTATTCCCAAGATCTTTGATCTCCTTGATCGGCATCAAAAGCATTGTCTTATTCGTTGCCAAAAACGTATCGAAGAGTGATTCGGCTCTCTCTCGAGGAGGAACACATCGACAATCTTTATCAACTTTCTACTAATTGTCATCATTCGGCGTGCTATGATCGGAGGTAAATTTCAAGATCCCCCGCTTCCACATATGGTCTCTATATTTATCGTTTTTAAAGTCAATGGTTCTCGATAATAGAGATTATCGCTTGTTTCATGTAGGCTTTTCTTACACCTAATATTTTGCAATCCTCCATGGTGTTGTCGGGCGATTTTTGTGGATTGTCTTCACAATCACTAGGAAATTCACTAATATCATTGTCTGTCATGTCAGGAGAAATGCCAATATGGTACTACACAAGCTGGCACGCCCTGCGGTTTGTAATGCTGTGTTACAACCTTGGGACCTTCCTCTGCACCTCCACCAAACTCTTCATAAAGGGTCACTCAATTGTAGCTATTGATCCACTAGTGTCACCAACTCTCTCTTGGACTATTATGCCAGCCTTGTCTGGCGTAAACCCCAATCTAGTGTAACTAATGATCGGTGTTCTTCCACCTCTGCTCTATTGTTAAACTTTTTTCTTTCAGTAAATACTTTATTATTTTCTTAACCTTAAACTGTTAAACTCTATGACCTTTGAGGAAAAGTCTTCATGCATTTATTTTGTTTTATTTTCTGACTAAGACTTGTTAGTATGATCCCAATGTTGAGTTTCAACTCAATTTTCGAGAACCAGGAAAACTTTATGTACGATCTGTCGGTTGTTCCTATTCGACCGATCAATTTTGCTATACTAAAGAAGTAGGTTCTGGAAGACCAATCGGTTATATTACGGACCGATCAGATTTACTTTTGACGATGTTTTTTCAGGTTGAGACCAAACCGACCGATCGGACTTATATACCAACTGATCAGTTTGTCCGCTTCAAGATTTTGTTTCTTATGGGTTTGGGTCTCTTATTTGATGTAAACCCTACACTAATTAAAAGATAGTGTAAGAACAAAGTTGGTGTGGTTGATTGTAAAGGTTGATGGTCGATCTTGAGAGAGACTTGGTGAGATTCTTGGGAGGAAGAGAAACCCTAGGGCAAATTAGGGTGTTTTCGTTGTAGTTGAGCATTGATTGTAACTTCTATGTTTCTCTATTATAATGGATCTTCTGATCGTTTTCCTCTATGGTTTTTTTCCGCAAAGATTTCCACGTAAAATCTGTTTCTTCTCTTTGTTTTTTTTGTGCTTTGTTTTTTTTTTTTTTTTGCTTTGGTTTTTGTTACATCTATTACTTGAGATTGACGTTGTGTTCCGTGATTGATCCGATGGCGGATCGATTTGTAATCTGATCTATAGGGTGGCTAAAAGAAATATCTACACAACAAATATGCTCTCTAAATGATCGAAAACCATTAGCCCTGATATCAATCAATGTAGAGACTATAGTGGAAGCAAGAAAATCAAGTTTAACCTTGATCAAGAGTGGAGGAGAGAGAGAGAGGGAAATTCTCTCTCTCCTGTTGTTCGGCAAAAGCTGCAAAACACATTACACAAGAGAGAGGGGTCTGGGGTTGCTATATGCACCCCCTCCTCTCATTTCCTTGTTTGATTTTCCACGTACGTTAGGGTTAAGTAACGGGATGTGCTGTTGGGATCCATCCCCATAGAGGAGACCCAAAGGGGGAAAGGAGCTTGCCTCTCTCACATTGCTGGCAGCAGACTCCAAGTCTTGCACACGACCTGTGAGTTCAGGTGGTCCTGAGCACGACCTGCGGACCTGGAGGTCCAGACTTTCTGTGAATAGAAAGTCATGCGCACGACTGTGGTCGGGCACAGAGGGGCCCAGTTTGCTGATTGTTCTTTAAAGCCCTTGTTTGAGGGGCTGTTTGGTAGAGGCTTTTGGAGGAGCTTTTGGGGGCTGCCATTTGAAGGAAGAATATGAGTTCTCTTCTACAAGGAATGAGAAGATTTCCTTGGGGATCGATCTTCGACAGATAGATCGGATTGAAACTTGCAATGAGGTAGGTTCCTTGAAGCTTGCTAGGGTTTCATCTTGTTGAACCCTAGAGGGGAAATGGTGTAGATCTAGAAGGAGGGAGAAGAAGGAGTCGGGTTGTACTCCTCATCTTGCTTGCCGCATTTGAGAGTGAAGCCCTACTCCGAGCATTTGCTCATCGTTGTTTTTTCCACAAGGGTTTCTGCGTAAAACCTTGAGTCGTCTTCTTTGTTTGGTATTGGTTTCCTTTTGCGCTTGCGATTGCTTGTTGCTTGCTCTCTTTGATTCATCTCACGGGAAAGAGTTCGTCGGTTATCGAGGTACGAGCTGGAGCGGTTTTTCCATCATGCGCAAGATGTGGCGCACGGTTATTGGACCGGGGGTGTTGACACCCACATGTTGCCCATACTACCTAATGCTCTCTGTTTCTGTATCCCCAATGCCCCCTATCTATGCCAATTTTCCAAACCAAAGACCAAAACATAGTCATCTGATAAAACCAATAAACGAATTAATTTAATGGCTAATCTGATTACATTAGCAAGATTGCAAGCCGAAGATGACCCCCGCATGCTTCTCTCCGCCGTCGCCGGGGAAGAACAGCTCCTTCATCTTCATGAAGGTCTGCATCGTCACCAGGCTGTCGGAGCCGGCCTGGTGGCACTGCCCCACCTCCCGCTCCACCTTCAGTATCCGCGCCACCTGATCCAGCCCCCCGTACAGCCCATCGCAGATCCCCATCATCTGCTTCACGTCGAACATCCGGTCGCCGAACAGAGTCCTCACCAGCCCCAAGAACTCGCCCATGGACCGGGGCAGCTTCCGGCAGGTCAGCGCCTTGATCAGGTACCCGAAGTCGTAGGCGCTGTGGAAGGTGACCCAGCTGACGTGGGAGTCGTTGCAGACCAGCCCCGACGACATGAACAGCTCCGCGAACTTACGGGAGTCGATCCCCCTCTCCCGGTTGGAGTCGAAGTCGATGCCGTGGGCCTTGAGGAGGGCGATGGAGTCCGGGGAGTGGCGGTCGCCGCGGCGGAGGTCGAAGTCGCGGAAGTTGAACTCCCACACCAGGCGGGAGGCGCCGGCGGCGTCGGAGAGGGTGAGGCCGAGCTGGATCAGGTGGAGCGCGTCCACGTTGGACTTGAGGAGGGCGTAGCGCTCCGAGGGGGAGAGGAGCCGGGGGTGCTTCTGCGGCCGGTGGACCACGCCGGGGAACTCCGTGTCCATGGCGGCGAAAGGGTGGCTCTCGATAGCGTCGCGGATCAGGTCGAATTCGGATTCCAGGTTATCGGCCCACACCGAGCGGACGTGGACGGGGATCTCGAGCTCCCAAGTCATCGCGGCGGCGGCGGCGGCGGCGGAGGAGGGATCGTCGTCGGTCTCCGGCGCGTGCTCGCTCTGTGCTGTTGGCTTGATTTGGGGGAGAGAGGGGCGGACCGGCGGACTTTTTTATACCACGGTGGAGAGAGAAAGAGAGCGGCTGTTTCGGGGAATCCTGAAGGAACACGGTAACCGGCCGCCTTTCGGTTTCCATATCGGGTGGGGCGAAACAACACGTATCTGCTATAGTTAGAATCTGACGCCATGATATAATCCACTGTACCAAACGGCAGTATAACGTTGTACAGTGGATAAAGTCTGGAGTCTGACGGTAGGTTTGGAACTGTGATGTCTCGGTAAGATTCGGACAGTATGGCCCACGAGGAGATCGGTGGACGAGAGGAGACGGCAGAAACGTGGAAACCGTGTGAGGAATTTAAAGTTTAAGGGTGGGAGACGAATTTGACCGGATTTTTGCCCGGTTCATTGGACCCGTGGACTTGGTCCGGGCGTGTGAAGTGAGGGTACGGCTCTCCTGGTCAATAGTCAGCACTTCCACTCTGGCGTTTCCACGTGGAGGAGTTGCACACAGAGCCCACTGAAGTCCCCCCCCCCCCCCCTCCCACAAATTTGGTTCATCCCCCACCAAGCAATGAGAGGTGCATGCATGGACATGGATGGGAACCGAACCGGTTAATCGGCCGGCTTAAGAGCTCAGTGATCGTCGACCTAAAAGCTCTAGTCACGGACTCATCGATTGTCCGGCGGCCGATGGTGGTCCTACGATGGTCCGATGGCGATCGGCAACTACCCTTCGACCACCGAACCGTCGTTGAACGATCGTCAGACCGTTGCCAGACCATCGGCTTCGATCACCGAACCACCACTAATATTTTTAAGCATCTTTTATTTTGATAACCTTAACTATACTATCTCAAATCTTATTTTAAACCGAATAAAATAAAATATTTATATATTTCAGTCTTCAGTAATCTGGATAGCTCACCCATTACTCATTACTCAAAAGCACATTTAGTAGACCCAAATCTCAATTCAACGGTTAGATCTCTACAAGGGGGTTGGAGTTGACTTGCCTATGACTAGTCAGTGTCAAAACAAGTCTAAAATTTCATGTCGGACCTAAAATAAACTTTATTTTATTTAAGGATCAATCGTCCGCCATGAAACTATTGTATGTAATTCGCAAAGTCCCTTCACGGGCAGTTCCGTAGCGTGAATGGTACAATACCAATTCAAATTTTGTTGTGAAGCAAGATAAAAATTAACTGAATAACTCTTGGGTTTAACTGTAATACTCTGTCTCCAACAGATTAGGACTGTCTGCCTGTGCTGCTTTTTCTTTTATCCAAATAACCTCTAACAAACACTTAGTCAATTTTAAGCAATAAACGTAAAGTGTAAGTTCTCTCAGCTCTCTACATCTCTCATTGGGATTGAGGCATGAAAGGGCTTTACAAGGTCAAAACATACAAGACCCTAAATATAGCAATTTAAAGTAAAGCACTTATATGAATTTTTTACAAAGAAACCTCGAAGGAAAAAATCACGTTGGGACTTTTGATCTCGAAGGTGCAAACTGTCCACTAGAAAGGGTAAAGGAGAAAAGTACAGTATTACGTATAGAATCTTAACTCGGATAATCTGTAACGATTCACAACTCAATGCATAAATGTAGCCACGAACCGGCTCTCCACGGTGTTACGTGGCCTAACGCTCCGCAACCATTGTATGCAATTTTTCGCAACCGCCATCACTTAAACCTTGCTGCTTTACTCCCTCAGCATCATCAGCACCGCTAGCTTCTCAGCTCAACCTGTATGCGCACGTACAAATACTTGTCGCCACGAGGCACCACCATCCTATTCCCTAAGGATAGACCCTAGGGTTTTGACACACTAAAACCACACGGTAGGAACCCAAAAATGATTTCTCGTTTCCAAATCCCTATGTTAGAATCCTCCACGAGAGATTTTCTACCCTGACACAAGTGACGACCCAACCAATGGGAATTATGGTCTTTGGAAAATGTGGTCGAAGAACCAAAAGAGAAAGGTCTTTCCTACTAATCAAAGGTGGGCTCAAGCAACTATGGAAGATTCACACTAGCACCTAAAGAGGAATCAATCAAACCTATAAGAACAACAGATCTTCAATCATGGATTTGAGCCCACAAACTAGACGGAGAGAGTCAAATCGATCGATCAATTCATCTCCTTCAAGTACTCCAAATCAAACAACAAGAGATTCTTCCTAAAGATGATCTAATCAAGAGGCATCAAGGAAATCGATTGGAGCAAAATTAGAGGAGATTACCAATTTGGGAAAAAAATTATCCCCCTTCCTCCAAGAACAAACAAACCCTCAAACCCCCAAAGATATGTCATTCTCTGCTTCTAAAACTCCCCGATATGCTTGGGTCAGATCCCCAAAGAGATCCCCCAAAACCACGCATCCAACGGTCTAAAAAGCCTAAGACAACCAAAGGTTCGCCCATTAGCCAGACACGATCCGGACCGTCCGAAGAGACTGTCCGGACCCAACATTGGATGAGCCACCCTATTGCGGTCCAGAGCGGCCTGGACTATGATTATCTTCATAGTCCGGACCGCTGCGGGGGCCCAAGGCTTGAGAAAGTCTGGGAACCTCACAGGGGGTCCTGACCACCTTGGCAATTCAACACACATGCATGGTAGATCAGTTTAGAGGCCTGAAAGCGGCTTGACCCTAATTTTTTTAGCCCCCTTTGTCAACTTTTATTCCGAAAATACCCTTGCTCTAGTAAGCATAATTTAAATATTTTAAGATAAATTTGAGTCTTATTGAAAATTGATAAGGGTATTTTTGGGATAAAAAACTGACGGAGGGGGCTAAATGCAGATAGAGCATAATTCAGGGATCAAATTGTTCAAAAAAAAAGCTGAGAGATCAATATAAAATGCAGTGTATAGTTTAGGGGAGGTTTCTATAATTTGCTCTTTTTTTTTATAGGGGGGCTAAAAATAGACCATTATGCCCATAATGTTTTTTTAATTTTTATTTTGCTCCTTCAATTATTCTACCAGGGGCATAAACGGAAATTGTTTCATAAGGTCCTTTCCCTTAACCTTACTCAAAGATGGATTTCTCAAAAAAAAAAAAAAAACAGTTGTCCTTTCAATTCAACAAATTTTCTTCAAATTTGAAGTTTTGAACTTTAATTTTCATATTTTGCCCAATTCCCAGCCGATATATATCTCTAAATTTTCTTTACAACTGGTAGAATCAGACTTTAAAATATTAAGAATAATGCTATTTGAATAAAATGGATCGACAATCTGCTGACACTCCACGTGAAAAGGAGAGGTGTCACCCTCTAAGTAGTGGGACTATGGGCCATCCCTAAGTGACACCACCATCACCTAACGCCGCCACCGGACACCACCACCACGAGCCATCGACCACCTAACTACGCTCCCCGCTGCCAATCACCAATCACCTAACTAAGCTGTCGACGGTGGTGGGTGGCGGCATTCGGTGGCGGACGGTGGCCGGGGGTGGTGGTGGCATCCGCTAGGGCTCATCTCATAGCCCATAGTCCCGCCACTGACAAGGTGACACCTCTCCTTTCACATGGAGTATCAGCATAATGTCGATGAGATTGTCGATCAGTTTGTACAAATAGCATTACTCAATTTTAATGGCGCACTCCACAACTTCGTTTTCTTTAACAATTAGCTTTTGGGTGATAAACAAATCATTTTTAAAGGAGATAGTCAAAACATTGTTGAAAGTTAGATTCCTAAACCTTCTGCAGAGATTAGGAATCGGAATGTCTTTCCACCAACGAAGAGCCCAATCACTATATTAATGTCATATTTGTGGTAATCAATGGGCTCTTGGCCCTATGCTACTTGAGGATCGATGTTCGACTCCCGAATTAGACGCTGTGGAGCGAACTTTTCCTCAAGGCCGTTGCGTCTTGTTTGCGCGCACAAATCCTGACCGTTGATGTCATGCTCACGGGATTATAGAATTAATAAATAGCAGCTACTGCCTCCACCTGTTTCAATCTCCTGACCTCGTTGAGCCCTTGCTCTAGCGCCCTATTCTCTTGACCACCTGGCCGTCCAACTAAAAAAAAAAATGGACAACCAAAGTATCAACTGAATTGCTTCTCCGGTACGCCCGCCCACAATCATCAACGCAAAATTTGGAATATTTCCGCCCTTGCAAGAGAAATTAAAGAAAATTTTCTACAAGAGAACCACCATACATACTACAAAATTGGCGGCCACAATCATGCCAAAAGTGCTAGTCATATCTTGTTGGTTATGCAATTTAAACTCATACGCAACCAGAGAACGACAATCCATATGATCACAATAATTAGAGGAAAAAGAATTTTTTTTTTTTGGGGGGTGGGGGGGGGGGGGGGGGGGGGGGGACTTGGTGAGCTGTCCCTGACAGAGACAAAGAGATCAGTTTAGCCTAAGAACTTTGAAATGTTGTGAAAGAAAATGCCCTTTACAATATTTCAAATTTTCTTTTGTTATGCCACCTAAGTAGTGAACCCATCGGAGCCCGCCGAAGCAACTCGCCGCTACCGAACCGAACACCGAATTTTGCCGTCGAAGCTACTTGCCACTGCACCGAACCTAAACCTAACCCTAAGATCTATAGGATATGGGATGAACCCTAGACCTAGGGTCCTCAACCAAACACCACCTTTGCCGAATCTACTGGCCGCTGCCCCCGCCGCCTCTGATGCAGTAGTCGTCACCGGAGTTGCTCGGTAAACATGGGAGAAAAAACCAAGGGGATGGAGGGGGGAGGTAGCTTCATTTTTACCAAAAAAAGGCCACCTTAGCTGAATGAAACTTTAAGGTGTCATGTTCACCGGATAGATATGTTGTCTGGGACCTCTCACACATTAACCCCCTTTTTTTACCTTGTCCTCCAATTAATTGGGTTAATTAAAAAACACCCCTCTAGCCTTAATTTAATTAACTGGGGGGGGGGGAGGGGGGGAGGGCAAGGCAATGTCAAAACAAAACCCAAAACATTATACGACAATAATAAAAAGATAATATTGGAGATTAGGGCTTAAGATTTATCTCTACAAGGCAAACTAAAACCAAAAAAACGTTCAAGTGAAACAATAATTCTATACTCAAAAACCCTTAAAAGGAAAAGCACTTCAAGGATTGGATTCCATCTGACCTGATGCTAGCCATGATTGCAGAACTCGAAAGCTCTGTCGATCCTTTTTTCATTGAACCTGACTTTAAAAATATCGGCGGCTCCAGTCTAGAACTGAAGAGAGCCTGACATGATCCTACTTCCAATTTGGCTTCAGCCTCAGCCTTGTGCTCCAGTCTTTCCACCAGTCTCTCGATCCCCCTGCCGATCATCCGTGATGCTCACTTTGTTCATGAGCTGTACTAAAGAAAGTGCTGTAGATCTTCAACTAAGATAGCATCCAGATGTATAAGATCAGAGATTGGTTTACAGAAATGACACACAGGCACTCGTATTCAGGCAAAGGCTGTATCACACCAGATAAATGTTAGGACCGAAGCGTCGAATACATAGCAGCAGGCACACCGACTGTATTTGGGTCCGCAATTTTTTGCAGGATCGAGTTAAGATTACGTACATTGGATCCCACCTCCATCTAACTTAGAAGAAGGAACCTTCAGGAGGCTGAGCGAGCTTCCGGTTGTGCGACGACGCCATCTCCTTCCTCAGCTGGGTGAGTATGTCTTTCATAGTGTACTCTTGCTGCCAATTCGCCAGCATACCAAACTTCTTGGCTTCAACCTGAGTCAAATCAAATTCAATACTTCAATTCAATGGGCCTAACCAACATTGTACAAGGCACTAAGACTACTAAAGGAAAAGCTACTCGAAGGGGGTGCCTTGATTTTCAAGAAGACCCAAACACCCATCAACACCTTTGAATTGACCTTTGAATTGACTAGAATACGACTCCAACAAGAGAAACTCCTCAAGAGACTAATATCCCTTCCATCAAGAAACAAGCCACCAGCCTGTTCGGTGCCTCAACGCTCCAATCAGTCGCCCGTCGGTGACGCTCAAACCATGCCAATTGGCACTTCGATCTATTAGATATAGTGTGTTAGTATTCTATTAGTCCCACCTCGGTTGTGGTAATGTAAAGATGTGCATTCTTTCTCTATATAAGGAGAGGTAGTCTTATGTAATGATAATGAGATTGATGAGATAATACAAGGAGTTTTTTTCCCCAAATGTATTCTCTCTCTTTCTCTCTCTTCGTAACACGATCAGTCGCCTATCGCGACAGCTCTGTTCGCCACTCACCATTAGAACTCCAGCGTTGTGATAGGGCTTCTCGCTGCTAGCTGCCTCATGGCCCGCCGATCAGGTAAATGCCTCGTGGGTGTGAGAATTTCTTTCTTATACTTTCTTAGCTATTGATTCCTTACCCTCTATTCAATTCCACACAAATTCTTACTTGTTTTCAAGACCTTAGATTGTTCTTTTGTCGCCAGAGAATGAGGTTAATTTTCACCAACATGTGAACTTCCTTAGACTAGGAAATAGTCTAAAAGAGAGTGGAAAAAAATTTGGTGAAAGTAACTGCATTATGTCTCTAGCAATAAGATTTGATAAAGCAAATGCAATGCATTATTGAAAGCATCTCATGTTCATGCCTAATTACTACAATCAAGAGATTATTGTGTGGATAACAACCGAAGGGGATTCAGTTGGTTTTCAAAGTGGTTTCTGCACTTGATTACTCATCTTCGCCTAAAATGGCACGCCACTTAGTGAGCTTTTAATTGCGAAAGAGAGCCAGTGAGGGCCCTATAACAAAAACAGTGAGAGATCTGCCTTATAAAACAAATATGGTCATTTGAAAGGGAGGACACTGGGGGTTGTTTGGGAAACCTCGCAGGACGGTAGTTCTTCATTGACGCATAACTGATACGTACTAATGGTGAAGCGTTACGAGTCAGTAATTTTTTCTTTATATTTAACATGAGTAGCTCCTAATCAAATCATGATAGTTCATCAACTTTAAATGCTACCATATCATTTATACTGCACTTTTCCTTAGTAGCCCAATCACATTAAACAACGAAAAAACTAGTATAGCCATTTGGATTCAAGCTTAAAACCAGTGATGCCTATCAGACGCGGCACCAACTGAAAAGTATCTTGCTGCAATTCCATCAGAAAATGCCCAAAAGACACATTCCTGGCTAAGGAGAAAAATCAAGTTGAAACAACTATAAACAACACAAGCATCACTGCACATGGTTTGTCACTTCAGTACTATACAAGAAAAAGGTATGAATTAGAATTGAGAATATCAAAGAGAGGTGAGAATTACCACTCCAGTATCTTGGTTCACACATGTCATGTTAATCCGAGAGTGGAAGCGAACACTTGGAGGCTTCTCTGGGTAATCTTTATCACGGAAGAGCTTCAGCTGATAAATACAACTTCCATGAACAGCCTGCAGTGGAATGACAAAAAGATCAGAAGAATCAGTTAACAATTCCCACCAGGATCATCTCCACTCAATAAATAATTTAGAAATTAGCCATATAGAACAAACTTAATATTCTAGAGATGGAATATGAAGTACAATAAAAGACAGTAGCCAACCAACAATTCTCGCTGAATAAGCAAACATAATTAACGTGGTCACTAAAACCTAAACCTGAATCAGATTTAAAAATAGGCCTGGACTCTAACTACCACAATCAAAAACATTCAACTCCATAGCATACCCGCGAAAAGCCATCTAATATTCTATGCTCTCATTATCCACAACCGATTAAAATCCATGTAGAAACACGGATCCTATAAGAAAATTGCAAAACTTTGAAGTGCAAACTCACTGTTATGAAACCATTTCACCAAAGATCTTAAGCTATTAGGGAATGTGCCAACAACGTTATATCAAGCTAACACTCCCCGTCACGTGCGGTCCACTCACGCACGTGGATAATTAAAGAGATTGGCCAATGTCGGAATAAGGAAATGGACGTAACAAGATTCAAACCCAGGACCTCTCAGAAACTAGTGCTCTATACCACATTAGGAAACCATTTCACCAAAAAGCTTAAGCTATTAGGGAATAACGTCAACAATGTATATCAAGCTAACACTCACAATTATGGTTCATGTAAAGATCAGATCTTTACAAGAATGTATATCAAGCTAACACTACCGGTCACGTGCGGTCGTCTCTCATGCACGAGGATAATTAATGAGATTGGTCAATGTCGGAATAAAGAAATGGAGGTAACAAGATTAAAACCCAGGACCTCTCAGAAACCAGCGCTCTATACCATCTTGGGAAACCATTTCACCAAGAAGCTTAAGCTATTAGGGAATAGCGCCAACAATGTATATCAAGCTAGCACTCACAATTATAGTTCATGTAAGATCAGATCTTTACAAGAAAAAAAAAACACAACTTGGAAGTTCACCAGTTAAAGATTGGACTATAATTTACGCAAAATGCCTCAGTCATACAAAAGAAGTAAGAAAAATACAAAATTGCTAGAACCCAGAAATTCTTCAAGTTCCAATAGGCAACAGCTAAGTGAAGGCCTCAAACTCATAAAACTATGCACAACAAGTCAACATGAACTCTTCTCCAATAACCCATCAAGGATCAAAAGGTCTAGTGCCAGGTAGCTTAGCTGGTAAAGTCTTGGGGGGGGTTGGTAGCCGAGACCTGGGATCGAATCCCACTTCTAACTGATAGGGGACTACCACAAAAAAAAAATTTCAAAAGGAATATTGGGCAAATTAAGCCACATAATCCCATAGAAGGAATCACAGATAACCCATGAACACAATTTACAGAAATTGATGAATCCCAGCATCCATCAAAGAACACAAACAAAGAAAAAATCACAGAAAACCTATAGAAATCCGAAATTGATATGAAGAAAAAGTTCAATGGAACTTGCCTACAACGCTCGATACGCCTGAGCCAATCGTCATGTCGATTCAGAGCAATGGAGAGAGGCCGGGTGGTGAGATGGAGGGTAAGGTGTGTTGAGTAAGATATGGTCTAGGGCTCGTAAAAACCATGGTTGATTAATAAATGAGTTGATATTTATATTAGAATAGTTTAATTGGTGCGTATTATACGTGTTCTATATACTGAACTGAAAAGAGCCATGGTTGTATAGTGGTTCATCTGAGTGGGAGACTCAGTTGATTAGTACTATTAGCCTAAATTGTTTGCAGTTCTGATTAGGGTTGGTCGCCCTATCAGGTTAAGCTGTTGGAATGACAGAGCATGGGTTTCTCCACTATGGTCATTGCCAAGCACAGTGTCTGTGGCTGAACAGAACCAACACGGTGCACAGATCAGTGAGCAGACACCGGTGCACATAGCCGCGTTTCTGCTTAGGGTAGTAGGTCCTAAACTCTGAGGAACCATGACCAGTGGACTAACCAGTTTGGGTAACTTTGGTTCACCAACGTGTGAGGGATCTAACCACGACCTAATACCACGGTGAGCTGGGTTGCCGGGCTGGCGTTGCATCGGCATGCCACTCTTGCAGGCTATTCACATCCCCATTGGGAGGTGCGTTCCTTGGTCTGACATACACCGTACTAAAACCAGGCCTGGTGGTTAACAGTTGAGCTGTTAGACCGAATCCGGTTGTTTGGCCAAAATGATCGGAGGTACGATGTGTTAATCAACCTGGAAGGAACCTAGTCATATGGTCACTTGAGTCTGACGGTGCTCTCCACCGCTCAAGTTGACACATGGCACCGAGTGAAGGGACATCTAATTACCAAACTAAGCGGAGAGCAGGGGTATGCGAGAGAGCTTAGTAAGTCTGGGAGAATTGGAGTGCAGCCTGCGTCGCACTCTGGGTGGCCACGCAGGTTAACCGGGACCTAGAGGATTGACAGAGACACTTGGATAGTGTGTCGATCGGGTCCGGTTGGAAGCCATGAATCCTAGTCCCTGAAGGTTCCACCTTATCCACGATCGTTACGGATTATAACTTTCTCCTTGTCTCACTGCACAATACGAGTTGAAGAAATAATGCCTTAATCGTCCTGTGTTCCGTGAGTGCATTGCACTAGGGCATGTTGGTTGCACAGGACTAAGTGTGTTCACTAGGGGGCAATCTGTCACGCCCCGAATTCTGGACTAAGAAGAGAGGGTCCAGAACTCAAGGGTGATGTTTTGAAATAGAGGGAAATATAATTACAGAGATAACATAACGCGGAAGCAATAAATAATACTTAAATATCCAATCCACTAACGATACTCTTCAACATCTTACATTCCAAATACGATAACAAGAAATGGAAAAAAAAAAACTAGATGAGTCCAGTTGTCACTCCCACCCTCGCAAATCCGGTGAAGAACTGCCACTCCAATTGAAACTGCCACAAAGCTCCTAACGCTCCGTCCGAGAGAAAGAACCTGGGGGAGAGGAAAAACAACAAGACAACTCCCCCTGAGTATAAAACTCAGTGGTCCTAAAGAACAAGTCGGAGAACGCAAGAAAGATATAAAGCAGAAATATACTTCTACGATAAAATAAAGCTGCAACAAAATTGAGTAACCAACAGAATAACTACTACTACTACCATAAGCATATACTAAAAGATCTATTCTAATGTGTCCAGTAAATCCATATTATATAATCAATGTCCTAACCGACAATTCCCTCATGAGGCGTCCCATTCCACTTCATGAGAGAACCCATTTTCTAGGTCGTGCATAGTGATGCTAAACCCTACGCTAAGGAGAAAAAGGAAAGGAAAAGGGGGAGGGAAGAACAAGTGTGAACCCCAAGTTTGAGCTAAGCTCCCGACTTGGTGGCGTTACTATTGGGTTCCTTTTTCGCAACAGGGGAACCACTCCGTTCCTTATGCTCGGGATACAGCCTCGAGACATACTATCCTAGTGGCCAAAAAGGGGGCTTGGTCTTTCACCACGGGGCACTCACACCCAACTTGCTTTCTATGGGGTCTAAACCCCAGGATTAGGCCACTCCACCTCAGTTTTCCTGCAGGAAACAACCCGTGACCTAACCCCGTGATCCTCCCTACTCGTTTCGGTCTGTGCACAACTAGGGGTTCACTTACCTACGATGTGCACGCGGATCTATACCGAGCCAGTCGGGCAACTAGGTTGCCACGACGCCAAGACATTTCAGAAGTTAAAACAAACCCCATAAAATCACATAAATCACATGTTCTTCTAAACGACCAGTCTCTAAACAATTTACATTTTAAGTAAATAGAACAAAAGGATAATATCTATCAACTTGACAAATCAAAAGGTATATGCCCATGATTTATGACTAAGCATGCAACGTATCAAGAGAATAATTTATTTTTAATTAAAATACCTACATGCAGTACGACTAACCTGTTGGAGCGTGATTATCGACCGTGAGTCGTTCCACTCCTAGTCTGGAAATAGTCTGAACAAAACAAGGAATTGTATAAGGAACTAAGGCTAAGATGTTTGGATCCAAAACCAAACCGAGTTTGGTTTAGATTGAATCGGGTTTGGGTCAAGTTCAGGTTCATGGGTCAGGTTTAGGTTAAGCCAGGTCTAGCATGGGTCGGGTCAGGCATAACCTAATCGGTTAATCCGAATCAATTAAAAACCAATTGGGGTGCTCGAAAGAAAATACTAGAGACAATATTCCAAATCGATGGTGCACTAACCAATAGGGGTGTAATACTAAAATTGGTTAATAATTTAACCCAAGTTTGTGAGTGTGGAGGAGGTTCAAACAGTTTAAGTCAAGGTGGATTTCAAGAGGTTATAGGAGTAAAATCACAAATCTGTGAGTGGACAAGGGGTACCACTAGTTGCAGATTGGGTGGCTCTAAAATGGGGTAGTCATTCAAAAGGACCTGATAAGGTCTTGAAGGCAAAGAGATCTCCACAACGATCAGATCTGAGGCTTCCGATCTAGAAAACCTCATCGATGGAGTGGGAGATGCATTCACTTGGCCATCGATTGGGGTCGCCGGTAGGAGGACGAGGGTCATCGGAGTTGCCGGCAAGGTGCGGTGGTTCGCCCGAGCGCAGTGGGTTCCTCCTCCTCCTCCTCCTTCTCTCTCTCTCTCTCTCTCTCTCTCTCTCTCTATCTCTCTCTATAGGGTTCCGGCTAAAGCTCTTGGTCGAGGGAAAATTTTAAGGGAATCCGGGTGGGGTTTCGGGTGGTTCGACTGGGCATCGTCATCGTAGATGGTTGGGGTCATGTGGTGCGCAGTAGTGCTATTGGTGGTGCAGTGTGATGGCGAGGCCGGCCACCGGTGGGGTGATCCGATGGTGGGTCAAGGATGTGTGAATGATGTGTTTTGAAAAGGATGATGAGAGAGGGATAAAGGTTTGTAGCCTACCTCACGAGGCTGGTAGATCGGTGAAGGGATTTGCAGTTCGGTTCCTCCTCCTCTCTCGATCTCTCGCCCTTCCCTCACGATCTGCTCTCTCCCTTTGATAGAACATGGAAGGAAGGCTCAAGGCCATGAGCAGATATGGTAGGGTAAGGGGCGTTACGTGCGATCATGGGGTAGGTAACGGCAAATCTCGGGAACGAGATTATAGGCTTGATCAGTTACCTGGCTCTAATTTCTCCAAGAGTTACCCGATTTGAAGGGATTCAAATCTTTGCAGGATATTAAAGGTCAATTTGTGATAACAGATCTCTTGGGTTATCCACCCGATGCACAGGTTTAACATAAGGAGGTATGTTATTGGGGACCGGTTTCCCCCAATGCGAATAGACCCGGTCCGATATCGGTCCAAAACAAAACAATGTACCAACAATGAAAACAAGGGGCGCTACTGATTACAAATCCTAAAACCTGATTAAAAATAATAATACTAATAAAATCAAGAGGCTCTACAATATAACCCCCTAAAAGAGAACTTCGTCCTCGAAGTTCAACCAGAAAACCCTTCGAAAAGATCAGGATACTGAGTCTTTATCTCCGACTCGAGTTCCCAAGTAGCTTCCTCGGGAGTATGGTGTTGCCACAACACCTTGACCATACGGATGGTCTTGGTGTGCAATATCCGATCTTCAGGTGCCAAAATTTGCATCGGACGCTCCTCGAAAGTCACATCCTCACTGAGACTCAAGCTCTGCCAGTCAAGAATGTGTGACGAGTCTGGTTCATACTTCCGGAGCATCGACACATGGAAGACCTGATGGACACTGGAGAGCTGAGGTGGCAACGCTAAACGGTATGCGACATCTCCAACTCTATCTAGGATCTCAAAGGGACCAATGAATCGTGGAGCTAGTTTCCCTTTTCTCCCAAACCTAACGAGACCACGCCGTGGGGAAACCTTCAAGAACACTCGGTCACCAACCTCAAACTCCAATGCTCGCCGCCGAGTATCTGCGTAGCTCTTCTGCCGGCTCTGAGCTGCCCACAGACGCTCTCTGATCACCTGGATCTTCTCCGACGTCTCCTGGACCATCTCTGGTCCCAATAAGCTCTTCTCTCCAACCTCAGCCCAGCAAACCGGAGAACGACACGGTCTCCCATAGAGAGCCTCAAAGGGAGCCATGCCGATGCTGGCTTGGAAGCTATTATTGTAGGCGAACTCCACCAAGGGAAGGTGGCGCTCCCAACCATCTCCAAAATCCATCACACAGGCTCGAAGCATGTCCTCTAGTGTCTGGATTGTACGTTCTGACTGACCATCCGTCTGAGGGTGGTAGGCTGTGCTGAAGTGGAGCTTCGTTCCCATAGCCTCCTGTAGGCTTCCCCAGAAATGTGAGACAAACCGAGTGTCTCTATCTGAAACAATAGTGATGGGGACTCCATGGAGCTTCACAATCTCCCTCACATATAGCTCACTGAAATCCTTCTGCGTCATCGTCTTGCGAACAGGGAGGAAGTGCGCTGACTTCGTCAACCGATCAACTATCACCCAGATCGAGTCATGGCCCTTCCGAGTAGCAGGTAAACCGGACACGAAATCCATCGTGATGTGCTCCCACTTCCACTCAGCTACTGGTAAAGGCTGCAAGAGTCCTGCTGGCCTCTGATGCTCCGCCTTGACCTGTTGACAGGTCAAACAACGAGAAACAAACTCTGCCACGTCCCTCTTCATGCCACTCCACCAGAACTGCCTCTTCAGGTCTCGATACATCTTGGTGGCTCCAGGATGTACCGTAAACCGAGAGCGATGAGCTTCTGTCAAGACCTCCAAGATGAGCTCCCGATCTGTAGAAAGGCATAACCTCCCTTGATACCTCAATCCGGTATCTGCACCTATGGACCAACCATCCATTACATCTCCCTGCTTCAGACCAGCTCGAATATCCTCCAATTTTGCATCATCCCTCTGTGAGTTGATCACCCTCTGGAACAAAGAAGGCTGAGCTCGGATACTGCATAGGATGGTGTGAGAAGGCTCCTTATGAACACGCAAGTCAAAACCCTCAACTGTCACAATAAACTCCTGTCGATCTGCCATCAAACAAGCCAACCTGCTACGAGACTTCCTGCTAAGTGCATCTGCAACCACATTGGCCTTCCCAGGATGGTAGAAAAAGTCATAATTGTAGTCTGTCAAGACCTCAACCCATCTCCTCTACCTCTGGTTCAGGTCCTTCTGAGAGTGGATGTACTTCATGCTCTTGTGATCGCAGTACATCTCGAAGTCCTCACCGTAGAGGTAGTGCCTCCAAATCTTCAGCGCGAACACAACTGCTGCAAGCTCCAGGTCGTGGGTGGGATAATTCTTCTCATGAGGCTTCAACTGCCGGGAGGCATAAGCCACCACTTTACCATCTTGCATTAATACTGCACCAAGACCTGCCAAAGAGGCGTCTGTGTAAACAACATAGCTCCGACCACTGACGGGAACGGTGAGCACTGGTGCAGTCGTGAGGCGTTTCTTCAACTCCTGGAAAGATGCCTCACACTCGTCCGTCCACTCGAACTGAACTCCCTTCTTCGTTAGCTGGGTCAGGGGACCCGCTAGACGAGAGAAGCCCTCAACAAACCTTCGATAATACCCCGCCAGACCTAGGAAGCTTCGGATCTCAAAGACATTCTTGGGCTGCTCCCAATCCAAGACTGCCTCGATCTTTGCAGGATCCACTGATATCCCATCCTTCGAAACAACATGCCCAAGAAATTTCACCTCCTGCATCCAAAACTCACATTTACTGAGCTTGGCATACAGTTGGTGATCCCTCAAGATCTGCAGTGCCTTCCATAAATGCTCTTCGTGCTCATCCTCTGACTTGGAGTAAATAAGAACATCATCCACAAATACAACACCGAACTGATCAAGATGCTCTCGGAAGACTCGATTCATCAAGTCCATAAAGGCTGCGGGGGCGTTCGTCAGACCGAACGGCATCACCAAGAACTCATAGTGACTGTAACGGGTCCGAAACGCCGTCTTCTGGATATCTTCTTCTCTCACTCTCAGCTGATGGTAGCCCGTCCTCAGGTCAATCTTTGAGAAACAACAGGCTCCCTGCAACTGGTCAAACAGATCATCTATTCGGGGAAGGGGATACCGATTCTTCACAGTCACAGCATTTAGCTTCCGGTAGTCAATGCAGAGCCTCTTCGACCCATCCTTCTTCTGAGCAAACAACACTGGGGCACCCCAGGGAGAAACACTAGGGCGGATGAATCCCAATGTCGTAAGTTCCTCAAGCTGAGTCTTCAACTCTCTCAGCTCAGCTGGAGCCATTCGGTAAGGTGCCACCGAAATAGGGGCAGTGCCAGGTACCAACTCAATACAGAAATCAACTTTCCTAGCTGGAGGCAAGCCAGGAAGTTCCTCGGGAAAGACATCGGAAAAGTCTCTCACCACTGGTGCCAACTCTAGGGACGCTCCATCATCTGCTGCACTCGACAGTCGAGCTAAGAGACTAAGACTAAAACGCTCCATAGGAGGCGGACATAGAATCGCCATCCGATCTCCAACGAAAGAGAACATCGGGACTCCTAGCGGGCGTAATGTCACCTTCTTGGAGTAGCAATCCAGAGAAGCGTGATATGCTGCTAACCAGTCCATACCCAAAAGGACGTCAAACTCATCCAAATCCAACACGATCAAATCCGCTAACAGCTCCCGGTCTCCAACTCGAATAATGCACCTCCTACAGATGCGGTCTACAACAGTACTGGTCCCTAGTGGTGAGATCACTGATAAGGCATGGCCTAATGGTTCGGTCTCTATCCCTAGGACGGATACGAACCTCGGTACAATATAAGAGTGTGTGGAACCAGTGTCAAGCATCACATGAGCTAGGGTGGAAAAGACAAGAAGAGTACCCTCAATAGCGGCTGTCGAAGCTCCCGCATCCCGGTCCACCAATGCATATGCCCTGCCCTGAGCACGCTGACCACTACCACCCTGGTGAGTCGGAGGCCTCTGCTGAAGTGGCTGAGGGGCACGGTACTGCTGAGCACTCTGCTGCTGCTGTCGGTGCTGCTGCTGCTGGGGCTGTGGCTGCGGCTGCGGCTGGGGGTGGTACGTCAGTGCCGGGCGAGGAGGTGGTGGTGGGAGTAGTCCAACCTGTGGGCAGTACCTCCGAATGTGGCCAGCAGCACCACACTCAAAGCACCGCACCGTCTGAGACCCAGTAGACGGAGGGCCACGAGGAGGCTGGTGCTGTGGACGTGCATCTGAGGTCTTATGCTTCTTCCAGGAGTTCTGACGAGTCCCTCCATGGTTGTTGCTACCCTTCTCTGTGATCTTACGTGTCTCCTCTATCCCACGCTCTGCCACTAACGCCCTTGTCACTACATCTGCATAGGTCTCCAACGTCAAAACCTCTACTCGACTCCGGATGCTAGGCCTCAAGCCCTGCTCAAATCGTCTGGCTCTCAAGTCCTCTGTCGCCACCAAGTATGGAGCATATCGGGAAAGCTCCTCAAACTTCGCCTCGTACTGTGCAACAGTAAGGGTCCCCTGTACTAGAGCCAAGAACTCTGCCTGCAAACTGCTACGGACGCTAACTGGGAAGTATTTATCCCGAAACACCCGCTCGAACTCCTCCCAGGTCCAAGCTGGCTGGTCAGCTCCTCGGGACCTCTGAACCATGTCCCACCAATAGTCAGCCTCAGCCTCAAACTGGTAAGAGGCTAAGGTGACCCGTCGCTCTCCAGTCACCTCCAGTGCATCCAAAACCTTCCCGATCTGCTTCAGCCAACGATCGGCCTCCATGGGGTCTGGCTCTCCTTTGAAAATAGGGGGCTTCATGCCCTTGAATTCCTTCATCCTACCAACTTGTCTGCTGCCATCTTCCCTCCTCTGCTCTGGTGGAGCTTGAGGTGGCACCTGAGCCTCAGCTAGCACAGCCTGGAGCAGCTCAACCTGCTGCCGCTGAGCAGCTTCCAGTTGCAGCCTGGCAGTCTCCTGCTGGTGCTGAGCAGCCGTCTGCTGCTGCTGGATCGTGACCTGCTGCTGACGAACCATATCCGCTAGCCCACGGATCATCTCTGCCGTACTCTCGGGCCCAGAGGAAGAGGCGTCATTGTTACCGTTCCTTGTAGTCACCATCTGCATAAATAACTTCGCAGATCAGACAACGATAACTCGATCCTAACCTAAATCCCTAGAATCATATCCCCGCTCTGATACCAAGTTGTCACGCCCCGAATTCTGGACTAAGAAGAGAGGGTCCAGAACTCAAGGGTGATGTTTTGAAATAGAGGGAAATATAATTACAGAGATAACATAACGCGGAAGCAATAAATAATAGTTAAATATCCAATCCACTAACGATACTCTTCAAAATCCTACAATCCAAATACGATAACAAGAAATGGAAAAAAAAAAAACTAGATGAGTCCAGTTGTCACTCCCACCCTCGCAAATCCGGTGAAGAACTGCCACTCCAATTGAAACTGCCACAAAGCTTCTAACGCTCCGTCCGAGAGAAAGAACCTGGGGGAGAGGAAAAACAACAAGACAACTCCCCCTGAGTATAAAACTCAGTGGTCCTAAAGAACAAGTCGGAGAACGCAAGAAAGATATAAAGCAGAAATATACTTCTACGATAAAATAAAGCTGCAACAAAATTGAGTAACCAACAGAATAACTACTACTACTACCATAAGCATATACTAAAAGATCTATTCTAATGTGTCCAGTAAATCCATATTATACAATCAATGTCCTAACCGACAATTCCCTCATGAGGCGTCCCATTCCACTTCATGAGAGAGCACGGTTTTTAAAACGCGTTTTCTATGTTTGGGAGGGGAAATTATATAAGTAGCTCAGGATCTCCTTCTCTCCAGGCGATGTGGGGCTAACTCATGGCCTTGTACACCTCACCTCACCTCACCTAACCTCATCCATCTTGGCATTCCACCTTAGGAGTCTTGGCTCTTGGCTATTGGCCTATTGGATCTTGGTCGTCACAATCCACCCCCCTTAGGGCTACACGTCCTCGTGTAGGGTTAGACCCCTCCCATCCCGAGGAGAACCGGCTCTGATACCATTTTGTAACATCCGCCCCAAACATATAAGATTTTGTCCACTTTGCCCGTGCCCGCACGAGAGCTTCCCAGGGTGGTCACCCATCCTGGTACTACTCTCGCTCGAGCACCCTTAACTACGGAGTTCTTACGAATTCCGTAGTGGCGCACGGTTTTTAAAACGCGTCTTCTATGTTTGGGAGGGAAAATTATATAAGTAGCTCAGGATCTCCTTCTCTCCAGGCGATGTGGGGCTAACTCATGGCCTTGTACACCTCACCTCACCTCACCTCACCTCATCCATCTTGGCATTCCACCTCAGGAGTCTTGGCTCTTGGCTATTGGCCTATTGGATCTTGGTCGTCACACAATCCCAGAGTAGTGTAGGGACACACGATGTTGCCATAATGCCATGAGGAGTTCATTCCGTGTGTGCGTGTCGCACTAGAGCACGGTCTGTGTGTTTAGTGATTTTTACTATAGGGGCACCCCATGTTTTACTGAGGGCACCCTAGTAAATAGTAAAAACACTATTCATAACTCTATGGTATGTTAAATAGGTATGGATGAGGTGCCCTAAGTGTTAGAGTACTTTATCATGCACTGAGATGGAGCATATATGCTCCGGTATGAGGTGGATGGCCATTAGATGCATGGGGGGCATTTTGGTCATTTCAAAATGTCCCGCATGCCCTAATGGCCGCCCCCCTCATTAGGAAAAATATGTATGGCCATCAAATCCATATTTAAAGGGTTTAATTCAGATTTGAAATGATTTGAATCTATTCCTTTTAATTGCAAAACCAAATATGGCAACTATACAATAGTGGGTATTTATTTTTGAGGATTTATGAGAGAGAGAGAAGGGGGAACGGTTCATATGGACAAAGGGAGAGAGGGGCACGGTTTTCAAGACATATTAGGCAAGGAAAACCGAGTCTTATTCAGATTTTGAAGAGAAAGACCGATCCCTCTCTCCTTTGTGTTCGTTTTTGGCCTCCCTCTCTCTCTTGGGCACTCATCTCTCTCACTCTTTGGTTTTGACCTAAGTTGTGAAGAAAAAATCATCTTCATCTCATCTTCTTCTTCTCATAGAGTGTGTGTGATAAAGAAGAAGAGAAAGCTTGCACTCCGAAGCACTCAGAGATTGGAGTGCAATGATTCGGGTCGATTCGCGAGATCGGGTGTACCCAAAGAAGAACGAGGCTTCTCCCACGCACGTGGATACTTCCGTCATCATCAACTAGGAAGATCAACACCTTTGAATTGACTAGAGTACGACTCCAACAAGAGAAACTCCTCAAGAGACTAATATCCCTTCCATCAAGAAACAAGCCACCAGCCTGTTCGGTGCCTCAACGCTCCAATCAGTCGCCCGTCGGTGACGCTCAAACCATGCCAATTGGCACTTCGATCTATTAGATATAGTGTGTTAGTATTCTATTAGTCCCACCTCGGTTGTGGTAATGTAAAGATGTGCATTCTTTCTCTATATAAGGAGAGGTAGTCTTATGTAATGATAATGAGATTGATGAGATAATACAAGGAGTTTTTTCCCCCAAATGTATTCTCTCTCTTCCTCTCTCTTCGTAACACGATCAGTCGCCTATCGCGACAGCTCTGTTCGCCACTCACCATTAGAACTCCAGCGTTGTGATAGGGCTTCTCGCTGCTAGCTGCCTCATGGCCCGCCGATCAGGTAAATGCCTCGTGGGTGTGAGAATTTCTTTCTTATACTTTCTTAGCTATTGATTCCTTACCCTCTATTCAATTCCACACAAATTCTTACTTGTTTTCAAGACCTTAGATTGTTCTTTTGTCGCCAGAGAATTAGGTTAATTTTCACCAACATGTGAACTTCCTTAGACTAGGAAATAGTCTAAAAGAGAGTGGAAAAAAATTTGGTGAAAGTAACTGCATTATGTCTCTAGCAATAAGATTTGATAAAGCAAATGCAATGCATTATTGAAAGCATCTCATGTTCATGCCTAATTACTACAATCAAGAGATTGTTGTGTGGATAACAATCGAAAGGCATTCAGTTGGTTTTCAAAGTGGTTTCTGCACTTGATTACTCATCTTCGCCTAAAATGGCACGCCACTTAGTGAGCTTTTAATTGCGAAAGAGAGCCAGGGAGGGCCCTATAACAAAAACAGTGAGAGATCTGCCTTATAAAACAAATATGGTCATTTGAAAGGGAGGACACTGGGGGTTGTTTGGGAAACCTCGCAGGACGGTAGTTCTTCATTGACGCATAACTGATACGTACTAATGCTGAAGCGTTACGAGTCAGTAATTTTTTCTTTATATTTAACATGAGTAGCTCCTAATCAAATCATGATAGTTCATCAACTTTAAAAGCTACCATATCATTTATACTGCACTTTTCCTTAGTAGCCCTATCACATTAAACAACGGAAAAACTAGTATAGCCATTTGGATTCAAGCTTAAAACCAGTGATGCCTATCAGACGCGGCACCAACTGAAACGTATCTTGCTGCAATTCCATCAGAAAATGCCCAAAAGACACATTCCTGGCTAAGGAGAAAAATCAAGTTGAAACAACTATAAACAACACAAGCATCACTGCACATGGTTTGTCACTTCAGTACTATACAAGAAAAAGGTATGAATTAGAATTGAGAATATCAAAGAGAGGTGAGAATTACCACTCCAGTATCTTGGTTCACACATGTCATGTTAATCCGAGAGTGGAAGCGAACACTTGGAGGCTTCTCTGGGTAATCTTTATCACAGAAGAGCTTCAGCTGATAAATACAACTTCCATGCACAGCCTGCAGTGGAATGACAAAAAGATCAGAAGAATCAGTTAACAATTCCCACCAGGATCATCTCCACTCAATAAATAATTTAGAAATTAGCCATATAGAACAAACTTAATATTCTAGAGATGGAATATGAAGTACAATAAAAGACAGTAGCCAACCAACAATTCTCGCTGAATAAGCAAACATAATTAACGTGGTCACTAAAACCTAAACCTGAATCAGATTTAAAAATAGGCCTGGACTCTAACTACCACAATCAAAAACATTCAACCCCATAGCATACCCGCGAAAAGCCATCCAATATTCTATGCTCTCATTATCCACAACTGATTAAAATCCATGTAGAAACACGGATCCTATAAGAAAACTGCAAAACTTTAAAGTGTAAACTTACCATTATGAAACCATTTCACCAAAGATCTTAAGCTATTAGGGAAAGTGCCAACAACGTTATATCAAGCTAACACTCCCCGTCACGTGCGGTCCACTCACGCACGTGGATAATTAAAGAGATTGGCCAATGTCGGAATAAGAAAATGGACGTAACAAGATTCAAACCCAGGACCTCTCAGAAACCAGTGCTCTATACCACATTAGGAAACCATTTCACCAAAAAGCTTAAGCTATTAGGGAATAACGCCAACAATGTATATCAAGCTAACACTCACAATTATGGTTCATGTAAAGATCAGATCTTTACAAGAATGTATATCAAGCTAACACTACCGGTCACGTGCGGTCGTCTCTCATGCACGAGGATAATTAATGAGATTGGTCAATGTCGGAATAAAGAAATGGAGGTAACAAGATTCAAACCCAGGACCTCTTAGAAACCAGTGCTCTATACCATCTTGGGAAACCATTTCACCAAGAAGCTTAAGCTATTAGGGAATAGCGCCAACAATGTATATCAAGCTAGCACTCACAATTATAGTTCATGCAAGATCAGATCTTTACAAGAAAAAAAAAACACAACTTGGAAGTTCACCAGTTAAAGATTGGACTATAATTTACGCAAAATGCCTCAGTCATACAAAAGAAGTAAGAAAAATACAAAATTGCTAGAACCCAGAAATTCTTCAAGTTCTAATAGGCAACAGCTAAGTGAAGGCCTCAAACTCATAAAACTATGCACAACAAATCAACATGAACTCTTCTCCAATAACCCATCAAGGATCAAAAGGGCTAGTGCCAGG